>JAHBCN010016125.1:0-7500 GCA_019359885.1 Listronotus oregonensis
TTAAAAGGATTTGTGTGTTTTTTTTTGTCACCCTGTATATCTACGACAAGAATAATACGTTCAAACAAAACGCATACTTTAGCAATTCGTTTCGCTCTTGCGAACAAATACGATTACTAAACAATTATTTAAATAAAAAGCTAATATTTTCTTTTTTTGATAATTGAGTAAAAAGTTCACTGAAACATTGACATTCTAAGGACAAAGTTAAAAGTTGCAACGTGGAAGTAATTACCGGGTGGCTAAATACAACAAACTGACATTATTTTAAAAACACTTCTAAACCTTCCGGAGGTGGCGCCAAGTCTGACAGACCCGACAGGATTCAAGGTGTCGGCCCGACTCGACTATAATCGTTGTAACATTGCCCCCAGGTACCTTCCTACAATGGCTTTCAGTATTACCCTAAAAAAAAAAAAAGGGGTGCAGCTATTTTGTACTTTGTGATTTAAAAAGGCAAAAAGTCTGTGAGACCCGGCGTTTTTCCCCGGGAGTTACTGTTTTTGAAAATTGTGAAATTTGGTTTTTTTTGTATTTAGGTAAGTATATATTATTTTATTTGATTTTTTTTAAAATTTTTTTTTCCGTGAATATATATTACTACAAAAACCCTTAATTAATTAGAGTTTTTTTTATTTTCAGAAATTTTTTGGGGGAAAAAAAGAACAAGAATGGTTGCAAAAACTATGGGATACGGTAGATGTTGCAGAAGAACCAGATGATGAGGAACTTGAATTAGGCACAAAAGGGATGTCATGAAGAAGGGACACTGATAGCGAGTCCGAACAGGAATGTGGTGATAAAAAAATGACCCCCTCTGCCGCAAAAATCCCAAGGATTCCTCATTTTATTGCGAAAGATGGTAAAACAAAAGGGAAAAAAAATTTTGTCCCAAAAAAGAAAACATCAAGAACTAGGCGAGAAAATATAATCGTTCGACTTCCTGGAGTAAAAGAATAAAAAAAAATCCCCCGCACTGAGCTTGAATGCTGGTCGTTTTTTTTGGAAGAAATGTTGGAAGAAATTGTTGTGTACAAAAACATATAAAAAACGTGGAATATCGCAAATTCTCTCGAGATCGGCGGCAAAGCCTACAGATTTACTGGAAATAAAAGCTCTTTTTGGTTTACTATACCTGGCTGGCACTAAAAAAAGTAGCAGATTGAATAAAAAAGAAATTTGGGATAGGACGGGAACGGGAAATTTAAAGAGATTTTGGGTAACAATGTCGGAACAACGCTTTCGATTTCTCTTGAACTGTTTGAGATTTGACGATCTCTCTCCCAAAGAAAAGAAAGACGAAAGCTGGATAAATTAGCGCCAATACGAACAACATTTGATTTTTTTGTTCAGAATTGGAAGGCATATTGCATAGGGGCTAACAGTACTATTGATGAGAAACTTAAATTTTTTTCGTGGGCGTTGTGGCAAAAAACAGTATATTCAAGTAAACCAAATAAATACGGCATAAAAATATTTGCTCTTGTGGATGCTGCACATCGTATTGTGCCAATTTGGAAGTTTATGTAGGAAGTCAACCTAAAAGGCCCTTTTCAGAAAAGCAATGATCCTTCTAGCGTCGTTTGCGCCTTGTGGAACCTATTTCTGGTACCAATAGAAACCTTACTTGTGACAACTGGTTTACCAGCATTCCCTTAGTTCAGAAACTTTTAAAAAAGAACATAGCTTGACTTTTGTTGGAATTTTAAAAAAAAAAAAAAAGGGAACTTCCTTCAAATTTTTATAAATACAAGAAACCGAGATGCCTGCACTTCGTTTTTTGGGGGTTTTTCCAAGAAAATATAACGATAGTGTCCTACGTGCCAAAAAAATATAGAAATGTTTTTTTGGTTTCGTCATTCACCATGATGATGCAATCGATGAATAAACCCGGGCAATAAAAACCCCAAAAAACATAACTTTCTATAATGGCAAAAAAGGTGGCGTTGACAACTTGGATAAGCATTGCTTTTGACGTTCTAGGAATACTCGACGATGGCCAATGGTCGTTTTTTTTTTTTATTAAATATAGCGGGTGTGAATTCTCAGTTGATTTACCCCCAAATAATAAAGAATTTTCATTTTTCCCCCGAAGGCTATACTTGAAAAAACTTGCCGTGGAACTGACGACCCACATTTGGTTCGACGCTCCTTAGAAACAAATGTACCCCGACCTGTTGGAAAAAAAACGGGATTAGGGAGGGGAAAATCTGCAATCGTAGAGACGCCACAAAAGTAAAGGCAGGGACCCCAAAAAAATGCTTTTTTTTTTTGTAAAAGATTCAAAAACCAGGGGTTTTATTGTGAAAAAAGTAAAAATTTTTTCTGTCTCACCCATCTCAAACGGTGTTCTATTGCTTAAATCAATTAGATAACATGTAACATTTGTTATTTGACATTTGCTCTTTTTATTGTAAAGATAAAAATAATTACTTCTTAACTTAAACTTTGGCACTTCATTATACAACAGTTTTCTTTTTTTTTATTAATTATTTTTAGAAATAGGCATTTTATTAATTAGGTGTTTTGAATTATTTTTGTATTTTGATATAATAAATAGTTATTCAAACATATCTAGTATTATTTTTTTTTTTAAAAAAATTTTAACAATTTTTCAAACTGGGTCTCACAGACTTCCCCCCTCTGGTGTTATTGTAACATGCGCCATTTTCGAAAGGTTAAAAAAAAAAAAGGAAAATCACTTAAATTTTTGTAATGTTTTTTTTATTAACTGCTAGAAACTCAAGCTTCTTTAAAAAGTGCTTCCTCTTATTTGTTAGCTGTATTCAGTAAAAGCGCGAATATAGGAATTGGATCGCATTTTTTTAATCCGCGAATAGTGAAAATGCCAATAAAGAAAGCACAAATAAGGAGCTTTGACTGTATTGTTGTTTGAATCACAACTAATAGGGCCACTAAAGCAATTCAAAAAGCTAAAAAATATTTTTTTCTTTGGGAAAATGTAGATGAATCAATATAAATATCTTTACACGGTTAGAAAAAGTACTAAAAGTAAAAACCATTAGTACAAATAGCAGATTAGTATCTTTGTTCTTATCAAAAATATATACAAAACACAAAAACAATAATAAATATACTAATTAATTCTAGATTATTACTTAAAAAAAAGTTACTTTAACTACGTGTATGGTCATAAGGTCGATCGGATGTAACTTTCATCTGATCCAAAATCTTTAAAAAACACATTTTAATCCACATTTGTTTATGCCACAAAAAAAAAAATAAAAGTAATTTTGATCCGATAAAATTTTGACGTAAAAAACTTATCTCTTTTCAGTTATCAACTTTCAAATACTTCTTTTTTTTGGGATTTTCACTACTCATGTGAAAAAGGCCTTTTATAAATTCGTCGTGCTCGCGAGTATCAGACTTCACGGAGCGCATGTTGAACCCTTTTACGAAGTTTTTTAACTAAAAGTTTACCTATTTATTAAAATTATTATGTTGGTGACAGGAGAAAATTCTTTTTTTCATATTCAACTACAGACTTAGGGAGACTATGCGGAAAAATTTTATGTAAACTTGTAGTACTCTTTTTTCCGGAGACCCTGTACAAAACCGCTCATACTAAAATAAAAATTTCGCAATAATTAGTAAGTGACCTTACAAAATCCTAATTAATTCTAGATTGAAATAATGGTATATCATATAAGACAAAATTGCGTAAATGCCGAATGGTTTTTCTGCTGACAAATTTTGTTTGGCCAAAAAATTAGCAATATTAAGGATCGTTAAATAAGTTTAGAAGTTTTATGGGTAGTTGTTATTTGCCTAAGGTTCGTGATGACATTACCTTCATAAAATTAATTTACATATTTTGGTGCTTAAATATCGCAGAAGTAAGATATACAGGGTGATTTATAAGGAAATGTCAAGACTTTAGGTACGTAGTCAGGACCCAAAAATAAAATAAAAGTCTATAAAAATATGGGTCCGCAAGGCCTTCTTTTCCGAAATACAGGTTTTAAAAATTTTTATTTAATTTTTCTATTTTTTAAATAAAATCTATGATAATGTAAATATTAGAGTAAAAATTTGTATCAGGGGTTTTTGGAAACTTTAATCTTAGTACGGCTCTTACTTGAAGGGGTCCACTACACGTCTTTTTGCTATTTTACAACAATTACAGCTTTTTGGTACGCCCTGTTTTTCTTTTTTTCAGTAAATTAAGTAATTTTTACGTTTAACGTTTACCTGTTAAAAGTTGATATGAGCAACCCTTTTCGAGATATTTGGATTTTAAAAAATTACGACGTATTATAGCAAAATTAAAAAAAAAACAAAACGTATAATTAAACAATATGTGTTTTAATTTTCAATAAAATTATTGTTCTTAAATTATGTTTAGCAAAACATAAGCTAGGTTTTATTATTTTCTAAATCACATAAATTTTTATATACCATGTACTTTCACCCTGTATTTAAAAAATTAATATTTATAATTTTATTTTATTTTTATATAATTTTATATTAATTTTTATAATATTATAAATAAATATAATATTATATTATTTAAAAAAAATTTATATTGGGTGGGGAAGGAAAGATAAAAAATTTAAAAAAAAAATCATTTTAAAAAAAAAACTTTTACATTCAACTTTTTTTTTTTTCTCATAGTTTTTTTAAAAAATAGTGGTTTATTTTGTATGGTGCGCCATCTGCATAAATACCCTTTTGGGTTTCCCCGGGTGGTGCAAAAAATGCATTTTATTGCGATTAGGAAAAAAAATAAAGGGATGCCATTATATAAAATGCATATTTTTTTGGCAATACTTATTTAATAATTTTTGGGTCCTCAATTTTGCCCAAACATTAATAAAAATAATTTTTTTTTTTTATATTTTTTAATTTTTATTAAAAATTAAAATTATTAAATTAAAATATATATATATATATATATATATATATATATATATATATATATATATATATATATATATATATATATATATATATATATATATATATATATATATATTAAAAAAAATTATATTTTAAATAAAGATAAAATTTTTAAAAAAAAATTGATCTGATAAATTAAAAAATTTTTAAAATATTTTTAATAGATACTTTAAATGACAAAATATTTTTTGTGAGATATGCTACTTATCTACGAACTTTAGTGAATAGGCCTATTATAAAAAAAAAATTTTTGACGCGAAATTTGGGAAAGTCATCAGTCTAATTGGTTTTTTTAAATTTTGATAATTTATGGTTTTTAAAGCCTACATACTTATATTTAGTAATGCTTTTTAAATGTGGATTAGTTCATAATGTTGGTGACACTAAAAAACAAATAATGGTGCTTTATTTATAAACAAATTACAGAAATATATATATTTTTTTGAATTATACAAACAATTTTAATTTGTTTTCATAGGTTGTACTATCAATTTAAGTATTTGTTTCCGAAAGGGATACTAATTGTTTTAAAATTTTATCCAGCCTATCGTCGGTTTTAAAATCTAAAAATATATTTGATAAAAATTGCCTCCTGTTAAGTATTACTTGAAGTCTAGTCGGGGTGTTTTCTGCAAAAAATAGTTAAAAGGCCCCGAAAAATATGAGCAATAGCTTATTCGATGGGGGATGCAAATCTAAGAAAGGGGTTTTAAGGATTTTTTTGTCAATAAAAATTGTTTTATTATTAACAAAAAAACCCAAAAAAAAATCCATTGCGATTTTTGATGATATCCCAACAATCATAACAGATAGCAGAAATTGCCAAAAAAAAATAATTGACGAAGAGGAAATTTCCGATAAAAAAGTACTGACTTCCAAAGTTCTATCTCCAATATTTATAATTTAAATCTAATGCTAAAAATGGGCCTCCGCGCGACATTTTTGGTTGCGCGTTTGGCGTCAAAACCGAGTACGTCACACTAAATATTTTTTTTAGGGTATTAAATTTTAATTAAAATTTTTTTTTAAAAAAATTATGGTGTATTCAGAACACTTTAGAGAATTTATTTCCGTTAAAAATTTAATCCAAAGGTAATTTTTTATCAAGTTACAAATCCTAATTAACAAAATTGTTTTGAACTTTTGTCTATATTGTGCATTAAAACAAAATGTTTAAATAATTGTGGTAAAAATTTTTTCGCGTCGTGAAACCTTTCTTATATACATAACAAAATCACACTATAAAAGTTTTAAAAAAATTTAAAACCCTTTGTTTATATAATTTTATAACTTTGATAATATAAGTTTGATTTTTATTTTTTGGTTAAAGTTATAAAATTATTTATACAAAGTTAAAAATTTTTTAAAAAACTTTTATGGCGTTATCTTTTTTTTGTATGTTTATGTTACGGTTAATGTAATAAAAAGGGTATTTACCGGTAAATGCGAAAAATTAAAATTTAACGAAAACTATTATTTTTAACAAAGAAAAGTTATTAGTTTTGGTTAGTTTGCGTTCATTTTTTTTAAATTTTCACATTCCGGAAAATACATAATTACCACTTTATTACATTAACCGTAAGATATATAAGAAGGCTTCACAAAGCGAAAAATTTATAGAACAATTATTTAAGCATTTTTTTAATGTACAATGAGGCCAAAATTTTGAAAAATTTTGTTAATTGGCAATTGTCAAACCCTTGTTGAAAAACTAACTTTAGGTTAAATTTTTAAAGAAAATAAATTTTTTAAAGTGGAATGCACCCTAATTTTAAAAAAAATTTTTAAATTTAAAATTTAATACCCCAAAAAAATATTAAGTGTGACGCACTCGGTTTTAACCCGTGCGCACAACAAAAATGTTGCGCGAGCCCATTTTTAGCGTAAAAAAAATAATTTTAAATAATAAAGATTGAATTTCCCGGGGGTTTAAACTTTTTTTATCGAAATTACCTTCTCTTTAAGAAACCTTTTGCAATTTCCGCTTTTCTATGGTTTTTGACTATCATCAAAAATCGAAATGGCTTTTTTTTTTTTTTGTTAATAATAATCCAATTTTTTGCAGAAAAAAAAAACCCTTTAAAAAGCCTTTTTAGATTTGCATTCCGCGTCGAATGAGCTGTCGCTTATATTTTTTGAAGCCTTCTAACTATTTTTCGCAGAAACACCTTCCAAATCTCTCGACAAAAAAAACCTTTAACCTAAAAAAAACCCTTTTTAAAAACCCTGGAAAACAAAAAAACACTTTTCTTAAAATATCCCCATAATATATATATATATATATATATATATATATATATATATATATATATATATATATATATATATATATATATATATTTTAAAAAATTTTAATTTATAATTTATTGAGAAACGTTTCGGGTTTTTTGGCCTTTCTTGATATCAACATAAATATATTTGTTGTAGACATTAAGAAAGGCCAAACATGCCGAAACCTTTGTCAATAAATTAAACTACAATAAAAACACTTTTTATTTCCCAAAAACAGGGACCACTTTACCCGAAAAACTTATATATTTATTGTGGTCAACCATGCGTCTTCTTTTTGGGCCACCT
>JAHBCN010016125.1:10000-19868 GCA_019359885.1 Listronotus oregonensis
TGTTAAACCCAATTTTTTTTGATCAAAAATATAGAAGAAACCATCGTTGAATAACCCCACCCGGATTTCCCGGGTATTAGTGATTTCATTTCATATCGTTTTTTTTTGCAAATAAGTTTGTTTTTTTTTATTTACTGACTTATGTATAAAGAAAACAAAATAATAAAAAATAAATTTAATTCAAAAAAGTTTAATGCCAATTTAAAACCAAAACATCGAGTTTTAAATTTCGCAACTTATTTTCCCGGGTTGATTAAAAAAATTTATAAACTTTTGCCAATGGTTTGAAAATCTCAAAGAAAACCCAAACTTTTCCCGTTAATTCTTTAAAGCAATCATACAAATTTTTTAATTGAAGACATTTTTAACCAAAATAACATTATTGGAGTTTTGGGCAATCCCCTGCGCCATCATCCTTTCAAACCAAAAAAGTGTTTTTGCTTAAACGTATGGTGCTGCCTCATTGGATAAAAAATTGTTTGATTTGTGTTCTATAAAAGGATCTTTAACAGGAAAACAATATCTGAATTTACTAAAAAATGTGGGGGTTTTTTGGTTTTTAATTAGCTATTATTAGCATAATTTTTATTAATTTCTTAGCTATGTGTTATTTTTAAAAAAAAACTGAAACTACGATGTTTATTTTTCCCAAGTAATTAAAAGGGTTTGACAAATTGTATCCTTTATGGTGGACTTTTTTTTAAAATTTTGGGTTTTTTGTCATGGCGTACTACGATATAATTTGTAAAAAGAATTTTTTTTTTAAAATTCCATTTCTGCCTGGCCCCGTTCCCGGAAAATGCATTTAGAAATTGAAATAACTCTGCTATTTATCATTTTAAAAAAAAAATTTTTAATAACAAATTTGTATAGAAAATTCATTCTCTATCGAATTAACGTAACAAAAACAGGATGTTGCATTTAAAAAAGTATATTTTTGTGAAAAAACTCGTAAATCTGATGTTCATTTTTTTTTCTATTATTGTCATTGTAATCAGCGTAAAAAGGGCCACAATTTTTGCAAATTTTAAACCCTTTGTATCTCTTATAATAAAAAATTTAAACAATAGTCCCGACTTAATTTTGAACACGGGTATATATATATATATATATATATATATATATATATATAATATATATATATATATATATATATATATTTATTTAAAATTTTTTTTTTTTTTTTTTCCAGAAAGAAATATGCCAAAACAAGATTTTTTTTTACTTCTTTACCCGAAAGTTTCAATCAAAAAAAGGGGTGTTTCTTAAGCGTAGAAATTAAAAAACCTTTATAATTAATCAATAAACAAAAATTAATTTTTTGACATTTTTTAAAAGTTTATCGGATCTTGATCTATGCTAAGGAACCATTTTTAAAAAAAAAAAACATAATTATGTACCCCACAAATACATACTAACCACAAACTTTTTTTGCCAGGTGATTAAAAAAGGCGTATAAACTTTTGCCAATGGTTTGTAAATGCTGCTAAAGAAAATCCAAATTTTTTACGATTAATTTTTTAAAAACAATCATACTAATTTTAGTAATAAAACATGTTTAACCAAAATAACATTTTTGGGAATTGCAATCTCCTGCGCCATCATCCTTTCAAACCACAAAGATTTTTTTGTTTAAAACGTAGGGGTGCTGCCTCATTGGATCAAAAATTGTTTGATTTGTGTTCAAAAAAAGGATCTTTAAAAAGGAAAAACAATATCTGAATTTACAAAAAAATGTGTAGGAGGATTTTTTGGATGATGCCAATATAAAAATTATTAGCATAATGTATTTTATTAATGTTACTTAGCTATGTGTTATTTTTAAAAAAAAAACTGAAACTACGATGTTTTTTAAATTTACCCAAGAAATTTAGAAGGTTTGAAAAATTTTACCCTTTTTATGGTGGACTTTATTTAATTTGGGTTTTTTGTCATAGCGTACTACGATATAATTTGTACGAATGGGGGTTTTTAAAATTCCATTTCTGCCTGCGTCCGTTGGGAAAATGCATTTAAATTGAAATAACTCTGCTATTTATCATTTTAAAAAAAAAAAAGGGTTAATAACTAATTGTAAAAAAATTACATTCTCTATCGAATTAACGTAACAAAAAAAAGGATTTTTGATTTAAAAAAGTATTTTTTTGTGAATAACTCTAAATCTGTGTTCATTTTTTTTCCCTATTATTGTCATTGTAATCAGCGTAAAAATGTACAAAATTTTTAATTTAACCTAACTTTTTCTCTTATAATAAAAAGTTAGCAATAGTGCCGACTTAATTTTGAACACGGGTATATATATATATATATATATATATATTTTTTATATATATATATATATATATATATATATATATATTTTTATATATATATATATATATAAAATATATAAAAATATATATATATATATATATATATATATATATATATATATATAAAATATATATATATATATATATATATATATTTAAAAAACCTTTTCTTTTTACATTAAAAACCAATATTTTAAAAATTTTTTATATTTTTAGGGAAACCCCCCCATTCTTATTAGCGGATGCTCTGTCGGACGGACGCGGACAATACAATTACCCCCAACAAACTCAAAACGCTTTCAGCGGACACAAGCCCCGAACCCGGACTAAAAAAATTTAAAATAAACCCCCATACGAACAGCGTCCGTTTTTATCGGCGGCGCGGTATTTGCTTTTCCCCAAAAATACCACATGTAAATCTTCCTTTAGGCGCCAATGCAGTGCTTTCTAGCCTTCAAGAATATTATTGACAGATACAGGGGTTGGGGTTTCATTCCCCGGCACCTAATAAAATTTTTTTTTAGTAGGGCCCCCTAAATAGATATGATTAATAATAGTCCACAGTACAGGCCTCCACTGGCAAGTTGATTACCACATACTTTATGATTCGTGGGGAACTTTTTTCGAAATCTAACACACTTTTCCTATGCACTTTTCTCGATTCATCCCTTTTCCGCTCAAAAAAGCCCATATTATGGTGATTTCCCAACATGGGCGTATTCAGACCTGGGTAGGGGGGGGCAGCTTAATGCCCCCCTTTTGGAAACCTTTGACAGGGACCTGGATCTGAAGTGACCGAGTTTAAATCGTCAACCAAAAGGGAATTTTTTTTTTATTTTAGTACTGTCCACAAAGGGAAAAAGGTTTTAAATTGCCTTGGGTGTCTGAAGTTTGGAAAGGGGGGGTTTATTCACACGAGACTTAAATATTTGGAATTTGGGGAAAAAAGGAAAATCTTTTTTGGGTAATTTTGGTTCCAAATCGGGGACACTCTAGGGATGAGAGAATGAACCAAGTGGGTAGTTGGGGGGGCTCTCAAGTTTTTTTTAAAAAAATTTAAAAGGGGGGCACTAGTGTTTGTCTGTTGGAAGCTGCCAAAGGGGGAAATTTTATACTGGCCAACTCTTCGGAAACAGAACCCGGGAAAATACCTATAAAGAGGAAAAATCCCCTACAGCTCGTCGGTGGGAAAAAGGAAGTTTTTCTGTAAGTATGTATCATTGATAAGACTAACAGCTCTTCGCTGAATTGATCAAGAATGCTGTTGGAGGCGCCTTTCCCCCGGGAAAAAATATTTTAAGTTTCTGATCTGGGATACATACAGAATATACAGATTAGAAGGAGAGAATACTTTCTGGAAAAAAAAAGAACCCAAGCTTTTTAAAAAGCTGCGGGGGATAATGTAATGTTTTGTCCCTTTTTAAAAAGTGTTTTTTAAAAAAGTAACACCCACAAGATTAAATTTTTTTTTGTTCTGCAGTTTTTGGGGCAGCTTATAAGTAACGGATGAGCATTGGCCGATTTTTTTCCGCCATAGCGAACATGGCTGTGTTTGAAGAAATTAAACTGGAAAAAGATTTTTGGCTCCCAACCCAAAAGAATACTTTAAGACCTTGTGAAAAAATGCATTGACCCTCGTTTTTTTTCCCCAAATCAAATTCGGGGGGGCTTAAAAAATTTAATATTAGAGGGGGGGGTACTATCGTTAACAAAACTATGGAGGGATTGGTTATGAAAGAAAAAAAATCGTTGATGTAAAAAAGGGAAGAGTTGGTGCCGTATGAGTTTTGGGGGCCCCCCTTAATTGGAAAAAAAGTGGAAGTATGACCATCTACAAAAACGATATACGTAGATTAAAAAAAAAGGGAGGGGCCAAGAAAAAGCTTGGGTGGAAGACCGTAGTAAAAAAAGTTTGTTAAAAGCCCATCATGCCATACCTGATAAAAAGCTTTAGATATGTTAAGAGCAACGACCCGGGGGTTCCCAAAAAAACTCAAGGGACTTGTTCCAGTTGTATGGGAAAAAGGAAAAAAAACAGATTGGATCTTCTGTAAACGAAATTCATAATGTCTGTGATATAAAATTTTTTTTTTTAAAAATCCTTAAAATTTTTTTAAAAAAATTTTTTTTTTCATTACTTTGCGGGCCAACAGCAAAAAGAGATTTTGGTCTATAGTTAAAAGGGGGAGAGTTAAGATGGGTGCAATCCAAGGACATTTGTTTAAAACGATTGTTTTAAAACCCAACCCTAAAAGGGATTTTTTGGTTTTGGGAAAAAAAAAGGGGGATACGCTTCTTTTTTTTGACCCCAAAAAATTATATCGGACATTTATGTGGAAAGGGGCAACTGTTGGAAAAGGAAGATTAACGGGAGGATAAAAAGTAGAATTTGCAGCAAATTGTTTGGCAAATAGTTCCTTCAGAGTAAAAAACAAGTTCATCTTCAGAGATTAGGGGTAAAAAAAATGGTTCCAAAAATTTTGACTAACGTTTTTGGCAAAGAAACCCAAAGGTTTTCCCCTTCGAGAAAAAAACGACTTTTTTCTCTTATCTGATTGTTAAATTGTTGAAATAGTTTGATTATACTGTTTTTTTGCTTGAATGTAGCCTAGGGTTTTTTTGGGGTTGGATTTTTAAAAATCTGGCTTTTTCACAGGATTTAGAAAAGCATTGTTTGTAATTTGAAGGTTAGGAGTTTTTTTTTGGGGGGGGGATTATAGGTCTCAATCCTAGTTGATTTGTTTCGATTTGTTTGCAAATTTCAAAAGATAGTGAGTCAAAAAAGGTAGGGTCCCAAGGGTAGGTGGCAAAAAAAACTTAGACCATCACAGTCCGCCGACTTATAGTGCAAGACAGTGCGTAAATTTTAATTTTTTTGCCTCCCAAATATTTTTTTTTTTTTAAAATTTTTTTAAGCTGTTAATATTTTCAACGTGTATTTTTAACCAAAAATATTTTGAAATGCAGATTTTACAACTTTAAAAAACCCCCTTTTACGCTTTCGATGTTCGAGAAGGGGGCGCTCCCTTCCCCCAAAAAACGCCATTTGGTTTTTTTTTTTTTGAAAAACCTTCAAAAAGCTTTTTATTGATGTATCACAAAATTTGGTTTTCAGATTGCTTAAGCTCTAAAAAAAAAAATTTTGTTTATTTGATAGTGGCTTAGACCCGACTCCCTAATTGCCCCCCCTTTTTAAAAAAAATGATACGCATCAGGAAAGGGATCAACCTAACCATAGACATTTAATATTCTTAAATAATGAACTTGTTACCCATGGGTCTTTTTTTAGAGCGAAATTCAAAACTTATACAAAAAAGTGGGCTTTTGCAAAAATTAATATTTTAAAAATTTCCTTAAACTGATAATAATTAAACACAACTGTAAAAAAAAAAAGTATCAGTAAACAAGAAAATAAAATCACAGTAAAAACTTTTTCCATTTTCCACACATTTCTCGCATTTTTTCCCCAAAAACCCTTTCGGGTTTCTCGACGTAACGTGTTTCGGTTGATGGAAGCAAACACATCCGTACCCGTTTCTAGTTTTCCCGCCCAGTTTTTTGGGGAGAAAACTCGTACACCTCAATTTTTTTTGGTGTCCCCATAGGTAAAAAACAGGAGGAGTGATGTCCGGTGATCTAGCTGGCAACAATTGCCCATTATTAGAGATTAGTTGTCATTAAAGGTATTTCTAAGGGGCCTCCATCACCTCCCTGGTACCCCCCGTTTTGGACTTTCCCCTTCTGGAACCACAAATTATTTATTTCATTTGGGGAACTGTATTTCTAATGGCCGGTAAAATCTGTTTTTGCAGGAGTAGCAAATATATCTTCATTCAGATTTTTTTAAAAATTAATGGCCCCAAATTTAAAAGGTTGTCTAAAACAGAAAAAAAAATGTTTTATCTAATTGTGAGACGTAAATTAAAGGTGCATTTAAATAACCTATGATGCCACACTAGACTTTAAAAAACCAAACCTTGTTTGTAGCCGTCTTTCTTCTAAATTTTGTGGATTTTCTGTATCCCAGTAGTGATAATTGTGCCTTTTAAAAAAATTCCCCCAAAATTTTGGGAAACCGGGTTTCTCTGCCAAAAACCCCTTTGGGTTGGAAATTTGGTATCTGTTAAACCTTTAGTAATAAACCATTGACTTAAGGTGATGCGTCTATTGAAATCTTTCCCCCCGAAGACCCCAAAAACAATACGTGGTTTGTATGGATGAAAAGGGGTTTTTTTTAAAAACCGATACAGATGACTTAGAAATTTTTTCCCCTGTTCTTCCCATTTTTTTAACCGATGTTGTGGGATCGTCTCTAACGTTTTCCATTTAATCGCCTTTCTTGCTTAAATTTTTGTATAAGTTTTGGGATTCGGTTTCAAAAAGATCCATAGGCTAAAAAAGTTCGTAACAAAAAATCTAAAATGTCTTTGGTTAGGTTGTTCCCCCAAAAAATTTTTACGTATGCAAGTGCTGCAGCTTCTGTATTTCTGTTAGATTTAAAATAAATTTCTAGCATATTCACCCTTTTCCCTCTTTAAAATAATAAAAGCCATTATTGTAAATACTTAAAAAATAAAAATTTTTAATTTTAAAATTTTGGAAGGGGTGTTTCTAAACGAAAATAAGATGCTTTTTAATTTTGACATTTACATTATTTAAATTTTAAGATGCGTATCATTTTTTTTTTTGAAACGGGGGAACCCTTTTTGGGGGTCGGGGTCAAAACCCCTTTAAATAAACAAAAATGATCTTTTTTTGACCCCTTTAAATCTGAAAACTTTGGGCTTTATACTAATGGTTTCTTGGAGCTCTTTTAAAAAAGTAAAAATCAATATGCTCCTATGAAAATGCAAAGTTTGGGTAAATTCTAAAAAAAATAAATTTAAAGAAAAATATTTTGCTTAAATTAAATTCTTCTTAAAAAAGTGCCCCCAAAAATGTAGTAATCTTAAAACCGTAAAATTGGTTTTTTGGGGCTACAGGCAAATTTAAAAAAAGCACCTTTTTGGGTTTTTTTGAATTATCTCAAAAACCATAAAAGATAAAAAAAAACTGAAAGCAGATTTAATTTTGCAATTAAATGTCAAAAAATTTCCTAATTTAACCAACACTGTAGCTCTAATGGTTCCCGAGTTACCAATACATGTGGGCCCCTTTTTTGGGCCCGGGAAAACCCCAAAAAAATTTTTTTTCATAAAATAGTATTTTAGGCAATTATAAATATATGTAAAAAAATTTTAGAAATTATTTTATCTTTTTTTTGTCGGACTGACGATTTGGGGTATATTTTTCCGGATAATATATTTTTTTTCCCCCAAAAAATACTTTTTTTTTGTGTGCTATTTTTGTCCGACATGGGGAAACGATTTTTTTTACCCCGTCAAATTTCAATTTCCAGCTGTCGGAGTGAAAAAAAAAGGCTTGAAATTTGTCGTACAACCATAGGATATTATTTTATAAATCATTTACAATCAATTTTTCCAAAAATTACCCCTGGTGATCGGTTTTAATACCCTGTCATTTGGGCATGTTTCGGGGCGGTGGAAGAAAAAATCGGACAAATTTTTTTTCGGGAAAAGGAAATTTTTATTTTTTAAAAAAATTTCCAGTAACTTAAGCAAAAAAAAAAATTGGGGTCGTGACTTTTCAAAACCCTTTTAGAAATGGCCATTATATAGGGCTTTTTTGAGCGGAAAAAGGGGGGTTTATGCCCCCTTTTATTTTGCTGTAAACAAGACAAAAAAATTTCCGCTTTTTGACCCTTATACCAAACGACAGTTTACGTATAGTATACTAGTGATGGGCATTGTTGAGAACTATTTTTACAAATTTATGTGACAAAAAGCAATGAGCCACCTTTAATCCCGAAAAATACGGTTGGTCAGCAATTGATGGAATTTAAAAAAAATGGTTCATTGGCGATCCCCCAAAAACCCAAAGACTGTAAAAATATCTTTCAGTATCAAAAAAAATTAACTTTAGATGGACACCCCAAAAAAACATAGATGAAAAATAAAATAGATGATGGCTCTGATTCAGATGATATTGAAAAACCAATACAGACAATGAATAAGAAAAAATTTTGGGGGTATGTATAAATAAATGAAACAAATTAGTCATCATGCTCTATTTTTTTTGTTTCATAAAAAAATAGTATGAAATAATAGAACTACATCGACACTACATTATACTCTTGATTCCAGCACATAACAATGCGTGCATCTTCTCTCTTCCCCCTTTCCCCTTACCTGGGCGAGAATCGTTCATTGAAATCATGAAACCTCTGTTTGCGGCCATTTTCAACTGGAAACCATGGTTTTTGTAATGAAAAAAATATATATATATATATATATATATATATATATATATATATATATATATATATATATATATATATATATATATATAAAATATATATATATATATATATATATATAAAATTTTATATATATATATATATATAAAAATTTTAATTTTCGATTAAAATTTAAAAAAAAACAGGTAATTGTAAACAATTAACATTGATATACCTGTTTACAGCTGGCAACCCTAACGCTGCGGCTGACTGAGAGCTGGCAACCATTTCTTTTTCAATTTGTGACATTATCATCTTTCAAATGTTTTGTAAAATTCATTAAAAAAAAATATTTGCAGGTTATGTTAGCAAATTAATCATACTAAAATTAATTACACTTAATTGCGGCTAATTTTCTATAGGCAACCTATCCCTAATCCATTGCATACTTCCTTAACATTCATTTAAAATTGGTTGTATCAAAAAAAAAACAGATACCTGCAGAATCGAGCAGTGGGATCTTAGACTAATAATATAAATTTGTACTTTTAATTACCACCGACGCGACGTGACTTATTGGCAAGAATAATGCTATTTTGTAACGAAACATCCCTTTTATTAATAAAAGTAATAAACAAGCCAGTGCATAATACTCTCTTCTATTCCTGTATCAAACAGTTCATGCAGCGCCCTGCCTGCTATTCTATAAGGGGAAGCGAATGCTTTGCTAAATAGTTTATTTTTTTGTTATTTATTACGTTATACTCCATTGTTTTTAATTCAGATTTAAAATACTGAATTAAAAATATTTTTTTTTTGCTTTTAGGAAAAAAAGTAAAGGAAGAAATGTATAAATGACAATTTAATTTTCGTCAAAAAAAAACAACCATTTAGGCAACTTACCAGTATTTTGTCACATTGACAGCAAAAATGTCGCCCTTTAGATTTGCCGCCCCGGATATTCGGGTTGTCCGCCCCTAAAGCGGGCCCTGATTATACATAGCTACATTTCTCTATGATAATTTTTTAGTTCACTTTGTGTTATATGATTAATTATTAATTAGATTTCTTTGATTTGTACAAAAAAATATTTTGTCATTATATGGATCTCTTAATATCTTTAACATGTTTGTTATCCCTATGCTGGGGTATTTCACTGCCTACCTGGCGCATTTTTGTTACCTATATTTATTGTAAAGATTTGCGAATTAATCTAGATTCTAGAAGTTTCTTATTTTGGATTTTAAGATATTTAGGTTAA
>JAHBCN010016126.1:0-19887 GCA_019359885.1 Listronotus oregonensis
ATTTAGCTGTTTAATTGTTATATTGCAAATATTCCTGAAAATAAACCCTTTTTTGGCTCTGCTTTGGATGTAATTTGTTGTGTGCCACCGAATGCAGTAGTCACCGATGACACAAATTATTATTAAATTTTTCAAAATCCTGTAGCACTTTTTTTTACAATTTTGTTTTATTATTTTAAACATTTTTAAATTAAATTCCTTTTTTTATTTAAATTATTTATTTTTTTTTTTGTTTTATAATATTAACTGTCACTGAATATATAAGATTTATAGAGAAAAACAATTGTATGATAACCTAAAGATACTGATGCTTAAAAAATACTGCTAGATACCTATTTTTCTACAATTGGGGGTTGTTTTGACCCAGGGCTGGACAAAAAAAGCTAACGAAACCCCAAAAAAAATAGAAAATAAGCCTTAAATCTAAAATAAATAAATGTTTCTGATGTTTAAATTATTTGTTTTTAAATTTAAAAAAAAATTAAAAAACGGACAAGTAACTTGAACGAACCCCGAGACAAGTTACATTGAACGAACTCGCAATTGCGGCCAGACGTAGTCAAAACATATCTCCACGCGCTTGAAATAAAGCCGGGTTTCCGGCGCGTGGAATGGCAATCCTGGGTTGACTGTCGAGTGTCGGTTGGCGCGTCGAAATGTGATCACCGTTTCCCACGGCGCATGTGGGATGCGGTTTCAGACGTGGACACGCAGCGGTTATACGTCGGCAGTGTCGGCGGAAAAAAATTAAATAATTTGGTTTAATTGTAAAAAGAATTAATCGTGAGCAACGCGTATCGTTGCTGCTGCAACCTATTATTTTATGTTACGAACATACAGGAGGGAAAAGAGAACAAAAAAACGAAAAAAAAGATGGAAAGGGGTTTTTTGTACAAAAATCGAAAACTTTTTGAAATTTTTTTTTCCCAAAAAGGTTTCCCCCATCAATGTATCTTTCTTTTCTTTAAGTTCTTTTATTGAATTTTAAAAATACTCTTTTTTTTTTTTAATTCGTTTCAGGCATCCATAATTAAATTCCTATTTTTATAGTGTGGACCCCGGGGTTTCCCCAAATTATTGACTCGGCTTCATAGGGAAAAAATTCTAACACCCCTTCATTGACCACTCCATAGTGAAAGTACTACGGCACTGAAAGTATAACGCGCATAGCCGCGTCGTTGGGCGGTATGAATGTTGCGCGCCAGCCCCCGGCCCCCTTTGAACCGTGTTGATTTACCGACATATAAGGGACTCACCGCCCGACCGAAGATCGCCAAGCCTGCCCTACCGACGGCGCGTGAACTGGCAAGTTTGGCGCAAAAATGCCACTCCACGCGTCGTTGAATCCCGGCAAAATATACCAAATGACAGTCATCTGGTATATTTTATGTTGAATATAAATTTAGCAGGGCGACACAATGTGGTTCTGTGCTCGTAATTTCCCTCGCCTCTGACGTCGCGACTCCCCGCGCCTTTGATTTTAATACCGTTGTTTTAACGGGAATATGTTCTGCATTTTACGCAGTGCTGAGAGAAAAAGTGATTAGGTTTTGACGAGTTTTTCGAGCAGTTATCGGTACCGCTTTTTTCTGTAAAAAAAAATCTAAAATTTTCGCGTACTGTTATAAGCGTTATATTTGTTTTTCCTTGATTAATATTCATATTAGAGATGGATATTATCGATAATTTATTAAATGTTAAAAGGTTTATAAAGTACACCTACGAAGAAAAAATTAAATTAAAGAAGGTGGACGTCCTTTACCAGATATTTCCATCGAAAAAGAAGGCTCAAGTCGTGGTAAACAGTACAAAAGACAATTTAATTAAGGCCCCAAGAAACGTTGGTTTGTGGATGAATAAAAAAAAATTTTCGTTTTCCTTGTGTTTTTTTGGCGGGGGAAAAATCGTGAAAAATTGGAGTGACAGTTTAAATTTTAGTCAAAAAAAAAAACATAAACTCCGACCCATTTCTTGTAATGGAATTTTTCTTTTTATTACCCTTATAAGGGAACAACTAATTTCCTACTGGGTAAATATTCAAAAATTTAACGAAGAGGTGACAAAAAAAACGGTATTTTTTCTAAAATTATTGATTGCGTTAAATTTTTTGGAATATTTGAATTGGCACAAAAGGGCATGACGAGACGGGGTGTCTCAGAAAATCCGGAATTTTTCGTGGTTATTAACTTTAGTGAAGCGACAAAACTTTGGAGGAACATTTAGAAAAGTCGACAGTGTTTAAAGGGATTTCAAAAGAAATTCAAAATGACATTTTGGACTGTATTTTAGAAGTATGCCGGGAAGAAATTTTGGAAGAAATTCGTCAATCTCCAAATCTGGCAAAATTGTAGACGAAACAACTGATGTGTCCGCAAAGACGCAGTTAGTAGTAATACTTAGGTATTCACAAAGCGAACCCATAGAACGTTTCTGGACCTATCTAAACCCTATTGGTGTTAATGCAGAGTCCCTCACGCAAGATATTTTACAAGTTTTGAATGTAATATTACCAGACACAAAATCAACCAATAAACTAATTGCTCAAAACTCGATGGCGCAGCCTTGGGGTGGAAGGCATACTGGAGTCCAGGCAAGGATTAAGGAGAAATTTCCATATGCCCATTTTGTGCACTGCTATGCGCATCAATTGAATTTAATAATGTCCAAAGCTGCTTACAAAATTCACAAGTAAGACTTTTTTTGGTAATTTGCAAAAAAATACCAGCATTTTTTAGAAATTCCCACAACGTGTAGATGTACTGACCAAACTAGTTCAAAAAGAATTCCCCCTGGTGCGCCAACTCGGTGGAATTTTAACATCCGCACTGTTAATATTGTTTTTGAACATAGGGAATCTTTAATAGAATGTATGGAGAACATAGAAGACTCTTTTACTAATCAAACGTTTGTAGTGCCGCGTCATCTATCAGAAGAATGCTCTTAGATAAAATTTTATTTTCTGGCTAACTTTTTTCCATCGTGTCATGCCTCATGTAGATGTTCTTTTTAACGAGCTACAAAAAAAACAAACAGACCCTGTGAAATAAACAAAAAAATTGAGACTTTTGAGCAGAATGTGATGTCACTAAAAACCAGTACCTGAAGTCGTTAGCCAAGCTTCTTCATTATCCACCGAGCCCTTATCTAAAATTCGTAGAAATGAATAAAGGATCATTATTGCCGCTATAGAAATCTGCGATGTAATTTTGAACTGTGCGAAAGATCGATTTGCATTTAAAAATCATTTATCTGCGGCTACTTTATTTTATTCTAATAAATTTGGGGAATTTTGTGATAATTTTCCCGAGGAAATTTTAAATTTAACATGTTCTGCTTATCCAGACATAGATAAAGAACGTTTAAAAACTGAAGATGTGTAATGTAGATCTATAAAAGGAGCAGTACCGTTTTTAAAATTTTTAATAGAAAATAATTTATCAGGGGCATTTCAAGAAACCAAAAGAATATTAGAAATTCTTATAACAATTCCAATGACGACTGCAGAGGCTGAAAGATCATTTTCTACTTTAAAACGAATGACTCAGGATCGTCTAGTGGCTCTATCAATGCTATCAATTGAAAAGGAAATGATTCGTGAAATTTCAAATTTCAATGAGAAGGTTACAGACAAGTTTTCTTCCAAAAGGACAGAAGAATCAACTTAATTTATAAAAAATAAGCCTTTAGTCTTCGGAGACATTCTTTGTGACTTTTTACTTGTATAAACTGTTTTTCCTTGCTTTCAAATCTGTGTAAGTTTATATTTATGTTATTTTTAATTCTGGTTTGTTAAATGTATATTACTAATCGTTTGCTGCTGTGCAGAACCTCTATATTTGTAACTCACGAGCCGCCACTGTTTTGCCCCACTAACACTGGGGCGGGCCATTTTTAGGTTGGAAATTTCCTTTGTCCCTTTGTATGTAAGTACTATTTGAAAAATGATCAAGTGTTAAAATATTTTTGGGGTGTTTACGATCGAAGTATACAATAACCTATTTGGGGTTTTTTATAGTTTAAAGCTTTTTAATAGTAGGGTAATAGATTGTTAGTTTAAAGGAAAATTTATTATGCAAAAGATAAGTTTAAATTACTTTTACGTGTTTTTTAGAAATATCTACACTTTTATTAGGGTGTTAAAAGTCTTGGGAAATGTAAATAATGATTATAAAATATTTGGGGTTCTTTGACAATAATGGTAATTCTGAATAATGAAAGTAACTAATAAAAATGTGTTATCGTGATACGTAAAAACTATAAAAAACATTAATTATTATAAAAGGAAATTCCGTCTTATAATGTATTATCACATTTATAATAGAATATTATATTTGATCTTGGTTGGATCACAACAATTGTCATTACGACTTATTTGGACTGAGTTCGAAAACGATTCATCTTAGGAACTAAATTGACTCTGTAAAATAGCCATCCGAAAAAAAATAGGTACCCACCATGAAAAAAACTTTCTTTGCAAAAATAAATCTCAAAACTGTCCCATTTTGTTAAAAGTTACGCTGACATAAGAAAAAAGAAGGTCAAAAATAGAAATACCGGACAAATAAGAACCTCCTTTATTTTAAAACTGTTTTTTTTTCTTGTTTTTTTGGACAATCCACGTAGGCGTAAGAACCAACGTACCGTGAGTATCTAAAGTGAGTGAAGTAAAGGTAGTCTTTTGATACAGGACTTAATAACACTCTAGGAATAAAGCAGCATACGAAGTAAAAGGTTCGGGATTTTGCCAAATGCTGCAAAGGGAGCAATTATATGCGATAGTTCTTCAGGGCAGAAGCCGAGAAAATACCTATAAATCCGCGCAGGCCTCAGTTTATCGGTGAGCAAGTGAAGAATATTTTTGTAAGATGGGGATCAATAATAGGGGGACCGGTTCTGGTACGGATGGAATCAAGAATGTTAAATGGTGTATGAGAAGATTTACGATACATACATAGTGTATAGATTAAAATTGGAAACAAAGTTTCTGGCTTAAAAGAGAAAAACAATATATTTTTTAAAAGTAATGCCAACAAGATTAAATTATTCTTTATTCTGTAGGACATATGTGAACAAGAAGAACTGGTAGGCTTTTTCTGCAAAAACCAACATGAATTTTCTTTTGTGGTATTAGATCAGACAAGATTTTTGGTGCCCCAGCGGCCCCAGCCCAATATTAATTTAAAACTGGCTTAGAAAATTGAACATTAGAACGAATTGTATCTACTTTAGCACAATATGGATGTGATTTATTGTTGAAAGGGAATGAACGTCAATGTAAAGAAGTAATAATGTGCCGATACTTCGTTTGGAGAAACCCAAGCATTGATTGGGTAGGAGATGAAAACTGACAATCTGTATTACAGATATACGTTAATTAGAAAAAAAACAGATATCTAAGTGCAAAGTTAGGAAAAAACTATAAAAAGTAAATTTGTTTAAAGGCGTATTTTGCCAGACCGGATCAAAAACCTAAAAATAGGTTTTTAAGAACTATTAAAACTGTAAAAAAATACACGTAAACAGTGTCTACTGTAAGTTTTGGTTATGGTAAGTTTCATATGCCGCCAGCATATGGAAAACTTTTTAATGTTAAATTTACGGAAAAAAGTTATTCTTTATAAAAAGTTCTGCATGTTTCAAAACGTTAAATGCAATCATCAGATTACAAATTGAATCAGTTGTTTGCAAGGTCTGTCACAAATGTGTTTCTTGCTTCCGAGTAGCGTACCTTTACTTTTGACATAATAAAAATAGAGAAAAATGTTTATAAATAACTTTTAAATATTTCACATTGTTTATTTACATAAAAAATATTTTTCTGACATTTTCTTTACGATAATGTTAAAAAATTTAAGTTTACACATTGATTTAAAACTAATGTAAATAAACAATGTTAAATTTTTAAAAGTTTTTTAAACATCTTTTCTTTATAATATTTTTCGATATTCTAAAAAGTAAAGGTACTTTACTTTGGACCAAAAACACATTTTTTGACAAATCTCTGATTGGTTGCATTTGAGGTTTTGGACCATACAGACCTTTTTATAAAGAATAAGTTTTTTTCGTAAACTTAATAATAAGAAAGTTTCCCATATGACGCCAGCTTACGTAGAAACACTGCATAAATGTTATCTTTTATACTGATCTAATAATATTTTTATACATTTTAAATAATAAAATCTAATAGCTTACTTATCCACAATTAGCGATTTTATAAATTATATACTAGGGTAAACCAAGATTTACTTACTTAAAAAAAACACAGCAACGCACACCAATTTTTTGGACAGAAGACAAAATAAATATTTTAACTCGTTATCTACTGCTGAATAAATCAAACTAATTCATTGCATCCAGTTCATCGCTCATTGCTCAAAAATGCATTTAATAAAGTGGGAGAATCTAAATTTTATTTTTCTTGGAAAACCGACCCCTTTGTTCATTTATTGTCAACGTATTGTCGGCATGCCGCTTTGACGAAAAAGGAAATCAAACCATTATACAAATATTATTACTTTACTATAACCAGTTTGGTTTTCTGTATGTTAAAAACTTTTTATTAATTTATTTAAAAAAAAGTGTAAAAGGTAGATCGTCTGATGTAACGCGCAAAACGGACAAACGAATGTATTTCTTACAAAAATAAAATTGTAGTATAGCTCAATTAATTTTGTATAAATTTTAGACTTTCCTTAAATATACCACAAAAAGCTATTGAACATCGACACACCAATTGGCAGTTCTGTATATACGGAAAGAATAAAATTCCGAAATTAATTTAGTTGTAAAATTACTTGTAAAATGTATGTAAAAATTTAATTCTAGGATTAACGCTTACAAACCTGGTGCAAAAATAGGATTTTTTAAAATCTATTAACTAAAAGAATCTCACTACTAAACAGGTTTTCTTTTTACACTATTTTATAAAAACCATACAAAAATAATATTATATAGGCCAATTAAATGGTGTTACAAAATAGGCGTATAATAATAATATATAATATCTTTTAATACCTATTTTATAGTATCCAGTATTTAAATTGTCTTTAGAATAATCGGCAAGAAATTAGTAACATAAATAATGGATTTATTACAAGACGATTTATCACAAGCTGTTGATAGACATGAAGTAAATGCTAAAATATAAAATACAGTTAGCTGTTTTAACTCCGACCCTGTTCTATGTAACTCCGCCCTGACACCAACTATGAGTGGCCTATTGATGAATTTAAATTATTTTACAAAGCGCTGCAAAGGTTTTGAAGTTATCATAAAATTTGGACTAATTTTTTTTAAATCCTTATAAATTTGGTATGGTTAGAAAGCTAAAACTTTAAACTGTGTCGGTGCTGTAATGAATTTTTGATATAAATCTTTATAACTGAGGAAACAATTTATAAACTTTGGCTATTTTAAAAAACAAATATTTAAAAATTTGGGTCACCAAGGTCAAAATTTAAAAATCTATTACAGCACAGACCTAGCTAAAAGAGAGGACTTTCAGATTCTTTTTACTTTGGGTCGATAAATTAAACCGTCTTCAAAATATCGCGAAAATGGATACGAAAATGGCCCGCCGAAATGCGTTCATTTTCGGCGAGTGAATAGATTCTTAAGCGCTATTTTCGTGTTTATATGTTCGGATTTCGTGTTGTACCCACGTTGTCGGATACGTTTTTACATTTATAAACATAATTTAGAAACAACACACGGTATGGCGCAGTATTAGAGACGTTTTAAGCTACGAGAATTTAAGTAAAAATAGCGAAAATTTTCACACATAATCTTCCATGCGTCGTCATGCATGCAAATTTTTTCGAGGTGCCAATTTTTTTAAATAAATGGTTTCAATTCTTGCTTTCGGAAATTTGACTCAAAATATTTCTTAAAATTTTACTGACTGACGCTTATATCGGTGATGTTTTAATGCCAAATACGTAAAATGAAACGTAAAACCCACATCAAAAATTTACCAGATGTAATTGGCCTCAGGAGAAACACTTTGTTATAGAAAATTTTATTTTGAAATTTGCAAAAAAAGTTTTTTTTTTGGTAACTCCCGAGGGAAAAATCGGACTCTCAAAAGCCTCTTTTTGTAAAATTATATTAAATCGGGTATTTTACGGCATTTCGATGTCAATTTATCTCTTTCTATTAGGTTGTATTATTCAGTTACACGTTTTGTAAACTGACACGAACAACAGCAATCGATTTGAGCATCTAAAGTGATAGACATATATGTGTGTTACTTCAGGAAATAAACAAAAATAGTTTTCTGACTTTAAAAATAATTTTTAACCATAAAGAATGATCGATTTATAAAAATGGAATTTATGGTGCAATGCCATAAACCTTAGTTATTATTTTCGAAGTGATGTTATTCAGTGTATTTAATCAACGCTGCCGGTGCAGGGTGTTTACAAGAACTCTTCCGCCTTGTTTTTTTGATCATATTAATGCCAAACAAGATTTGTTTACTTTATTTCTATCCAAGAATTTGTTAGTTTCTATTTATATATTATAAAAATTCATAAATAGATACACGCTGTCCCATACGCTCTGCTCCAAATCTCATTGTGTTGCCAACTTAAAATAGCACAAACTGACTTTGCTAAAAAATTTCCTGGGATTTTGCTTCGGTACCTTAATGACAGTTCCTTTCGTGGTACTACAGCCTGTGGGGAGAAAAAAGGTGTTTGACCTCCGGATTTTTTGTACAGTTTCAATTTTTATGAAAATTTGTAATTAGGTTTCGGTTACCTTCTAGATCAAAGATCAAAAGATATATGCTTATTGTGTGCTTTTTATATTTTTTGGGGGTAAAAACCAGCCGTTATGCCAAAAAAAAAATAAAAAACATAGAAGTAGACATTATGTAAATTAAAATTATAGCTAAATATATAGAATGAATCTATTTTTATGTTGTGGGTTATATTTTACATTGTATTTTTAACGTTTTAACCCTTAAAAATCATCCCTAATTACAAAAGTACAAAAAAAAATGTTTTTTTTTTCATCTTAAAATTATTTAATGACGCTTATATTGCGGAAAAAATACCATAACAGTTTACGGTATAATAAATATTTAACTAGAATAACTCAACCCTTAAATAACCACCCCTTATGAGATTTACTAAAAAAAATGTTTTTGACAAATTATAACAATTTGATGATACATAATTATTATAGTCCCAAAACTAATGCTAAAAAATGGCAAAACCTCGTAATTTTTTTGTCCAGCATTGGTTTGCATAAAACTTTAGAATAAGAGACTTCTAACCCTCTATTTCAAATTCTATTTTATGGTGATGGGCGCTGTTTGTTTTTTAGGGGTGAAAACTACCCTTAAGTGTTAAAACTAATAAAATAACATTTGAAACCTTAAGGTATGTAAAAGTTAGTTTGGATTAGTTGAATAATGATTGCTTTATGCTTTGGAATACAATTTCAGAATAGTTTAACCCTTAAAAATCAACCCTTGCTAAAGCTAAAAGTAAAAGAAATATTTACCATAAATATGATTAATTTATCTTAGTGATTAAATTTTAGAATGTAGCTTAATAAAAAAAAATATTTTTCCAAAAAAAAACTGAATAGCTTACCTGAAATAGATACAAAGCTATGTAAAATAAATTCTTTTAAATTTCTTAGTTTAAAAATGGGTTGAGTTTAAAAGGCTCGAGTCTTTAAACAGCCATATCTCGGCAAATATTTATTGTACAGAAAAATCTAATAAATAAAAAATCTTTGCTATTAAAAAAAAAACTACAATTCGGTACTTCAGCATTTTTTTCGCCTCTCCAGTAGTGTTGGAGTTATTTTAAAGAAAAGGGGTATTTTTACAAAATTGCGTAAAATCGTTTTTTACTTTAAGCTACAAATTTACCAAAGTTAAGCGTTTTTAATTGGTCAAACTTTTAGGCTGTATTATTAGTACATATATAAAAAGAATCGCAAAAGCGTAAAAATCAATTTTAATTAGAAGATGATTTCGTAGAAAAAACTAGGGACTAGGGACTTATTTTTATCATAACTGGCTCATTCTTCATGCTAGAAACTTATTTTTCATTTTTAAAAGAAAGGTCTAATTCTATACTTTTAAAAAGGCCTTATACGTTTTCCTGGAAAAAATGCAAAGTTTTCCCGCTATTTGACTTTGAATCTTTCAAATTTAGCATTTGACGAACAAAAGCTAACCATTAACAAGCTGTAGCTCGGTCCGTATTGGTTGTAGAGAAATTATTAAGAAATAGATTTTTTAAATTTTTTTATAAGCTACAATTTTACTCTCTACAGTTTTTTTGATAAAATGCACAATTCTAGAGTTATTCGCGAAAAACCCATTAAAAACGTCGATTTTTTCGTCGAAAAACTTTTACTTTTAATCGCGAATAACTCAAAAAATATTCGTTTAACGAAAAAAAAGTATAATGCATTTTTTACTTAAAATTACCTTTCTTAACGATTCCTGTAGTTAAAATGTAATAAAAAATTGTGATATCCAGGATAAAAGCACCCCTCGGCATGATATAAACTTTGAAACTCCGGCTATTCCCTACCTTCTGTGAAAATATCAGGTATATCCATGCAGTACAAAAAAATTCCTAGCCAAAATGCTTCATTTCCTGTACTATAGCGGGACGGACATTTTTTGATCAAATAGCCTATTGCTGTGTTCTTCCTTTAACCATTAAATTTCCTGGCTTAAAACTGACAATAAGAAGATGATACAAATTACGATTTATTCATAACCTACTTAATTCAGTTACCTTTATCGTCCCCAGCATTGAGTGTTTTTGCTTTTGTAACCTTTACCACTTAACCCTTTCATCATCAACCTTTCTACTAAATATTATCAGATTTACCGCTGAAATTCGTTTAAAATGGAGACTCTTTGCCGGTTTGAAATCAAAGGACCTGCCCGGTCTTTTGTGTTCGAGCGATAATTAGTGGAAATCTGATCGCAAGGCTGATTCACAATGGCGATACGTCGCTTTTCGACGGTTTTCTATGACAACGCCGCCATTACATTGTTGCCAAACATTGACTGTATATAAGCAGATTTAATGTTAAAATATAACTTTTGTACGACCTGGCGTAAAATACAAATAAAATTGCACTTCTACGCCCTAGGGCGAAAAAGTAACAAAAACACCCACACCTATAAAGTTAAAAATAAACAATAAAATTAAATAAGGACTCAATTTTTGGTAAAACAATACTTTATTTATTTAACGTTATGTTAAAAGTAAACTGAATACAATTTGAAACATTAAAAACTGGCAAATTTTTTCCTGTCGATTCTTTTTAACGTATAATAATAATCTGTCATTAGTATTACTTTCTCAATTCATGTACGAGCCAAATTGTATTTAATTGTTACATACCATTATCTATTATGCTATTTAATAAATTATTTAAAGCAAAAATAGGATAGTTGCCACAAGAAGATAACGTATAAATAAGTGTAAGTGTCATATTAATGGGTATAGATATAGTAGATGTTTCAGAAGACCGCTACTTTATATGTTAATAAATAAAGACACAAAATAAATAAAATGAAGATTTTAAGACTTTATCTTAAAGAGTCATTACCTTTTCTTTTGAATAAAAAACATTTCGGAAGGCAACATAGTGTTTTGTACTATAAATATTTACTTACATATAAATATGCTGTTTGTCAAGTTTTAAAAGTTACTTAACATTTATGGATTTTAAAGTTAACCCACTTTTGGGTAAGTTGCACCTTAAAAAATAAACCATTTCTTTCGAAAAAAATTCATCGATTGTCAATCGGACCCAAAGATAGACCTGATCCTTGAGTCCTCCCCATCGAATATGATCTCATATTTAGAAGACCTTAATTTGTTAGCCCACGTAGGGGATTCGGTAAGAAAATTTTATACCGGTATCATATTTAAAAAGAAAACATTAATAGTCTAGAAAATGAAGGGACAAAGCTGTAAATAAATCTGTACAGTTTTCCCTTGTAGCGCAATTCTTAGGTCTTCGGGGATGCTTTCGGATGAAAAAAAGTTTATCAACATTAACAGGTGGGAAAGAGCTGAAAATGGCCCCTCAAGGCCCGAAAAATGGGATTCCCGCTAATATCTGCCAAAAGAGGCGAATTAGAAAATTTTGTTTAGACAAAAAATATATAATCTGCAAAATTGGTCCTTATATGTTTTTCGAAAAATCGATAGTTTTCGAGATCGATTCGATAGAATGCCGCTATCTTCGTGGATTCACTTATAAGCGGGCGGACGAATTGTTCCATTACTCGGTCAATAATGTAAATTTTTTAATCATTCAAAGTTCATCAAAATAGGAAAACCCGTACATGTCAGGGCATATGAGTTTGGGTCCATTCTGATTTTTCTAGAATATTAAAAAAAGCGGTCAAAGTTTTTTTTCATAATATTTTGAGATTATCTCATTAATTTATTGATATTTTTTTTAAAAAATGGTTTGTTATTAACATTTCTTTTTTATAATGAGACCTTAGCAAATGTCAAATGATCCTAGAAAATTTCCTTCACCATCTTTCTTGCGTTTGGATGAAAAATTGTTTTGCCCATCTGCATTTTTTAGCTGTTTCCGGAGTTCTACCACATCTATATCCAGTGTGGAATGTTATTGATTTTTTGGGCCGTTTTTGCGAAGAACATTGGTGTTGCGAAAAATGTCGTAGGGACCATTTTTGTAGATTTCGATGTGATCTTCATTTTTTGTCCAAACAAAAATTCTCTAATTTGCATATTTTGGCAGATATTCGCGGGAAACTAATTTTTGAATCTTTGGGGGGCCATTTTCAGCGGGTCACAAATGAAAACTGTACAGATTTATTTACAGCTTTTGGTACTTTCAGGTAGGGATGCGACATCGAAGCCAAACATTGATGTTAAACATCGATGGCAACATCGAAACCTGACCATCGATGGTAACGATATATCGAACATAAAACATCGATGTTTTTCTAACATCGATGGTACGATGCGATGGTTCGTTCATGGTCTATTAGCATTATTAGCATCCATAATAGCATCAACTTCAAAGACACCGCCAAAAGGGCCGCGACACTATGATCTTTTAGCGGAGTGCGGCTTGGCTCGGAATTAAGAAAGATTCATTATCATAATAATATTGAATTATATTAATTAATTACATAATATAATTAAATAATATTAATTATATTAATTTTGTTTAACAATATTAATTGTAATAATATAGGTCTTAGTTTTTATACAAAATTGCAGGTAGTATGTATAAATAAAGTGCGTGATTCAGTTCGCTTAAAACAGTTTTAAACGTATGTTTAAAATTTTTGGACTTTTTTAAAAAAGACTTCTTGAATCTGATATAACATTTAATTATTATTTATTTATAAATAAGTGGGCAAAACCTTTATGTCTTTGCCAAACTTTAGATAACAAAGAAATACACATCATAAACATTTTTAGTATATCCTTCAGATTATTGGTTTTTAAAACATTGTTATTTTTTTACTTTTGCAAAAAATATCGATGTTAGAAGGCAACATCGATGTTATCATCGATGTTTTCGAACCCCAACCATCGATGGCAAAACATCGATCATCGATCAACCAACCATCGATGTTTTTAGACCATCGATGAACATCGCACATCCCTACTTTCAGGTCTTCAGTTACTGGACTATAAGTAAATATTATTTATTTGGACGTTATCCACAAATAAATAGAACTCTGTGTGTAATGCGAATTTTGACGTTTTTCGTTATTTGATCTATCATAAAAACTGAGTGGGTTTTTTACTTTAAAAAGAAATGTTGCGATTTGTAAAGGAAACTATAGAGTTAATTAGAAATGAGGTCGAAAATTTAACTGCATCAAATACCATAAAGTCTGTAAGCCTTGACCTCTTACTTTTACCCTTTAAAACGCCATAGAATAACTGACAAAATGTACAGAGTTGAATTAAAAATATTAAGGGTGGCTGTTGACAAATAAACAGCTTTTCTATAAAATTGTTTTCATGTCTTTTAAAAGCACAATACTGATCAGATCAGATCAGGATCAGAACCTGCACTTGGAGTGACTAAAATCATAGCACGAGAGTCAACTAAGGAATGTATCCGAAACAAACATGAACAATACTGGTCTAGTATCAGTAGAATTAATAAGACAAAAGGGCCCATTAAAGAACAAAGGAAGAACTACTCAGACAAAAAAAAAACGTCGCATAACATTAGGGCACTATAACCTAAGAGGACATCTACACAAGATAGGCTCATACAATGGAAACCCAAGTTGCCGAATGTGCGATCAAGGGGAAGAAACAGATTACCACATCCTGTGCGAAGGTAAAGCGTTGAATCACAAAACACAGGCAAAATTTGGGCAACCGAAAATGAGCCCACAGGAATATATCAACCAACCAGTCTCGGGGTTTTATAGACTTGTAGAAGGAACAAGACCAGTGGAAGGATTAGTATAAAAGAAAATAGGAGATTAGGTACAAAAAGCACAGGAGGCTACGCTGCCTCTGGTAGTAAATTAAGACGGCTCTCAGGAAAAAAAGCGCAATAAATACGAGACAACACAGTCCTTGTTCTTTAGTTTGTGCCATCCTGTTAGAGTAACAAAATCAAACATTAAATCACATCAACCAAAATAACTTTTGATCCTTAAAATATTACATTTTATTCTATTTGCTGACACAACCATGGTAATTTCGCAAGATCTAGGCTCATCAGAATGATTATAGACATACAAATAAATATTATAATTAAGGACATTTGACAACACTGTTAAATTGGGCCGTAATATCACTGGGCGCGGTAATCCTTGCAAATATGTTTTGATTTTATGGCCTTTTCAGGTCTTGCTTAATTGGCGATTATAAGTTTAAGCCGCAAAGGGTTGTCCCCGGTCTAAGAAGACTATAATATAAAAGATAAGGTTTACTCGTAATAGGGGCAGCGCGATCGGAGAGATAGAGATCGCAAACATATTTAAGCAACAACTAGAGAGAAAATATTGATTAAGTTTATGTCCATAAGGTAGATCAGATGTAGGTTTCATTCTTCGGTTCCATAGTAGGTACAGTGACGGCCATTAAATCTTGGGCATAAAATTTGTCAAATTTTGACTTTTCTGCAAATTTTTGTAAATCGCTCTTTTTTACCTTGTTTTACTTTTAATTCCCATAAATAGAGAAGGGGAAAAAGAAAATATTTATATTTTATAAAAACTTACAAATTAATAAATTAATATACAATTTAATAAATTCCAACAAACTTTAATATCCTTCCAAACAAATTAATATTTTATTGGGGTCGCGTTTTTTTTTCTAAGACAGAGTTTAGCCTTCCAGGCATCGAATGGGCCAAAGCCCGGTCGTAGTCCGGATTTCCTCGTAACTCATTCCACGCCTCTAAAATGTTATCCTTAAGTTCGTTTACATTTTAAGATCTAAACTCATTTTTCCCATTTATCTTTTTAACTAACAAGCCCCAAACATTTTCCATAACATTTAAATCCGGACTACGTGCGGGCCACGGTAAAACCCTGATACGCTCTTCCATTTATTTATCGACTTGCCGGGCCGTATGAACGTTATGAATCGTGTTTCTTGAGGCTTGTATACCTTAAGTATCCCATTGTAACCCGACTAAAACACTTTTTATCGGTGAATTTATGTTTTCCCAAAAAATCGGAGGTTTTAAGTAAAATTGTAGAGCAAATCCAATGCGTTGTTCTTTATTTGCATTTGTTAAAGCGGTTTTAAGGCTGCCGGGTGGCAGCGCAATTCGGATATTTGCCTTATTCTTCGCCGTGCCGTTCTAACCGATGCTGGAAAATTGCTTTCCATTTTTGCTGTAACTAGAGATTTGAATGATTGGATTTCTAAAACATTAACTAAATTATTGTCTTATTCTTGATAGTTTGGGGCGAACAGCTCTTCCCTCAAAGGAGTGCGTTGTCTGCTATTTTTTTAAATGAATAGTACTCTTTGGGATGTTAAGCTCTTCGGCCACATACCTTTTTGGCCAACCTCTCTGCTTAATATAATGAATAATTAATACTTTTTGATCCAAAGTTAAGTTTAGCATTTTAAAAAATAATTTTAGACACTGACAACGGACACCTGTTTCTTTATTAGGTTTTTCAACAGGTATTTATATTCAGTAGAAGGTGGCATAAGCCTATTTTACGAAATCGAAAAAAAATTGCCCAATATTTAATGGCCGTTCCTGTACATGTTTAAAGGTTTCATCTTATCCGAAACTTTTAATCACTAATTTCAATCCACAGTGGTGTATGCCACAAAAAAATTCTAAAGTAATCCGGTTTTAATTCGATAATTTTTTATGTAAAACATACACTGTGTCTCAAATTCGGCCACATGTATTGCCATCTCGTTTAGTATACAAGATAGAGAAATATTTAAAAATTGGGAAAGTTTTAATTTCCGCTGATTTTGACTGTGCAGGTAAAATTTTTTGTGGAAATTTAGTTCGGAAGACATTAGGGAAAAATTAAAATTAATTCATACGTTTTAATTTTCATATGTGTTAAATCATGACATTAATAGAACACTTTTTGGTCACGAACATTTTTATACAATTTTTTCCCCGATCGTCTTTTATTATTTAGTTCCTAACCAAAACTTTAGATTTTTATATTTTTAATTTTTCGATATTTAAATGGTCTTTTTAAGTTCTTTTTTATTGACACCCCACTGTCCACTAAACAGTGTCGAAATGTTTTTAAAAATATCATTATCAATAACAATAAACTTGGCAACGCCGCCGGCCCGACCTCTCATCAGTGCGCTTCGTGTCAATTTCCCTTATAAAAGTATAACATAATTGTTGATTTTGCAAATAAAAGCAATAATATTTTTAAAAAAATATTTTTTGTGTTTTATTTAGAAAACAAAAAATATTTTGACAAGGCCAAATTTAATTAATCTTTAAAAAAAAAAAACCAAGAATAACAATTCGATAACATAAAGATTTTACGTACTAACAAAAATGTTTTTTATATTCCTTAGTGACTTCTGTTTTGGTAACTGGTATCTCAATCTGAAAGTGAGGAGGGTGATGAACATCACAGGTGAGGTAACTGCGCCCAATGGGAGGTACTCTGATGCCAGGACTACAGCTTTGGTTTGCCTATTCGCGACATACTCCAGCTTGACTGAAGTTAAGTCTGAAGTGAAGAAATGTGACAGTGGGTGGGCTGTGAATGTCCTAGGGGTGTTTAGTTAGACTACTTAAATTTTTTATTTTGATTTGTCTTAGCCAGGGTCTCTGGATTGAGGCTATTATATCCTGTAGCTTATCCAGGCGGCGGCAAAGTATTGCCGCCGTCTGCTGTGCTGCAGGTTACATTAAAGTAACCTTGGTTGCTGCTTTCATCTTCCTCATTAACACCGAGCAGCTTACTCGTTTTTTATCTCCCCCAAGGAGCGGGATACTGTCTTGGGGAAGATCGCCAACGTTTTGCTGGAGTGTGACCAAAGCTCCACATCCACAAGGTCGTCAGTGGCCGCCGTTACAGGCGGCTCGACGCGGCGGATGCCACAGTTTGCGGCTTGACAGTGTTCTTCGCCTCCAATTCCTCCAGCTGGTTCCTCTTCCCGATCCTTGGGGTCATCCTCTTTAAAGGGTTTGGCCCTAATGGTCAAGGAGGAGAACCCGTGGCTCATCCTCATGGACCTTTTCTTTAGGGTCGCCATGTCATCGCGTTTGATACCGGGTCTTTTATAGCCTTATGGTGAAACAAGCACCTCTTGGCTATAGTAAGATGTGGGTTTTGGCCACCAAGGCGACGCAGCACAAGTTTTTTTTCCGAGATCGGCACTCGCTTCCTTCGGAATCCAAAAAAGCTTTCCTCAGCCTTGGAAGCTGATTAACCCCCACCACCGACAGTGTTGCTAACTGGTATTTCATCTAATCAATGATTCGGTTTTATGCCTTGATTTTGATGGTATTATTGTTATATGCTTATAGTCAATTGTAGCACATGCACCCTGTGATAAAACCCACTTCTTTATCTATTTATTTTGCTCCTATAAACAGAACACCTGGTTTGTATTCTAGGCAGTCTTTAATATCTTTCTTATTCCACGCACTCTCTATTTAAAAACTTAGTCTACTTTCGGATGGTCCTAATTTCATTCACAAATATAAAACAAGACCGCCTTTCCTGTGGTTTTATTGTCTCTATATTTTTGTATGTAATGCCGTCGGCTTTGATTTTCTTTTCGGCGAGCCTGGAAGATAAAGGCTTAGAAAACTCTATATGTGCCGCTTTTTTGTGTTTTTTAAGTCAGTTTTTAAATGATGTTTATTGCACTTTGCCGCTTCCTTTCGGAAACGGCAAAGTGCAATTAAATTTTGTTTTATTTCTACTCTTTACAATTTTGTTTTGTTTCCAGTGAATTTAGACACGTTTATTTATTGCAAAGGCACGCCACGCCACGCTACTAAGCATTCAACATCTAAACACCTCGCAAAATTCCGTTTATTGTACGATGACCCGCAAGTCAGTTATATAAAACCATTCCAACTGATGGGTAACCGTGCTTTATAGCTCCAACTAAACTTGTGATGGTTCGTGAAAAGTTTCCAAACGGTCATTTCGATCCAGATGAAAAGCAAAAACTTTGCATGTTCCATCTTCGTCCTTTTTGTACTGACACAAAACCGTGCAAAGTCGACATTTGGGCGTTTGATCGATTCTAACAGTTCTTCTAACCTTCTCACGGCGCACATAGGACTGGAAGAGAATGAGGAGCAACAAATTTTTATTATTCCCACATAGGGCCATAAGGTTCCAAATTTTTTTATACAAAGTAGACTTTTACTTATAAAAGGTGCTGGAAAAATGTGATTCAACAAAAATTGTTCAGAATCATTCCGGGAATACAAATAATCTTTTCAGAATTTTTGGACACATTTTCGGACCTCTGGAAAACTAGCCGAATAGAAAAATCTTAAACTTATGCAAAAATTCTGAAAAATTTCATTCATATTCTTAAATATCACTATATACTTTTTGTGAAAAAATCTTATTCTGTAAAAGCGACCGTTTTCGACATACCGATAATTTTTCAATGAATAATTGACCAATATATAGCTTTGAAAAAAAATAGATCAGAAAGTCTGTAGAATCACGCAAGGAATACGGAAAGTTCGTTTCTGATTTTCCTTCTTTTTGAATCATTTTAAAAAACGGACAAGAATTGTGTAACGTATTGATAGCAGGTAATGACTAATAATAAATTAACCAATTTTTTATTGAAACACGTGTGACTGGACGAAGAAAATTTATGAAGCAGAAAGTATTTAGAATCATCAATTAGATAGATCGATATTTTTTCGGGACAATTAATTGAATTTTCTGTACCAATTCGCTTATTCAGTTCCGAACGCAAATCCCCCTACTTCTTTTTTGGATAAATCTTGATGGTTAAATTAAAGCTGATCAAAAGTAAAGGCTTTTGAAGGATTGTATAACTTTGGCATCGCGTAATATGCCGTAGCATCGCGTAATTTGTGTTTAGATGTTGATTGCATAGTAGCGTGGCGTGGCGTGCCTTTGCAATAAATAAACGTGTCTAAATTCACTGGAAACAAAACAAAATTGTAAAGAGTAGAAATAAAACAAAATTTAATTGCACTTTGCCGTTTCCGAAAGGAAGCGGCAAAGTGCAATAAACATCATTTAAAAACTGACTTAAAAAACACAAAAAAAGCGGCACATATAGAGTTTTCTAAGCCTTTATCTTCCAGGCTCGCCGAAAAGAAAATCAAAGATGACGGCATTACATACAAAAATATAGAGACAATAAAACTACAGGAAAGGCGGTCTTGTTTTATATTTGTGAATGAAATTAG
>JAHBCN010016127.1:0-20026 GCA_019359885.1 Listronotus oregonensis
ATTATATATATAAAATATAATATAATATATATATAATATATATATTATATATATATATATATATATATATATATATATATATATATATATATATATATTCATATTATATCGTTAAGATCTATATTATTTCTTTATTAACTTTGCTTTCATTTACAAACATGTTTAATAAATATATCATAAATAAAAAATAAATATTAAATATTTACATAACTTGATTCTATCTAATGGGCAAATTAAATTACATTAAACCGTAAAATTATTTTAAAACAGTTTTTACATATTATTTATTTAAAACACACAAATGTAGTTAGTTATATAAACTTATAAAGCAGTTCGTTATGTTTTATGCGGTAATAATAAATTAATCATATAAAAGCAGTAACTTTTATTTACTGGTGCTTAAATAAATTTTTTAGATTAAAAAGCAAAAATAGTCCAAATAACAAATAAGTTTAATTTAGAAATTTATAAATTTAAAACGTACACAGTTATTACTGCACTATAATAAAATGCACTTTCGAATGCACAACAGAATGTGCGACACGTGTAAATATTTAAAATATTTCCTTTTTTACTACCACATATCAGGTAAACTAGAAAAAGCCATCGTAATTGTTGTTTTAGACCACAATTTTTTTTAATGTCATTTTTTAAGGTCTTGTATCCTTAATTGCTTTTTATCGTTTTTTTTTCAAAATAATCTTTTAATCGAGAAAATAATTTGGCTTTTCTTTAGAATAAATATTTATTTTAAATTTTAAAAATACACTTTTTTTGTATTTTCTAAGGATTTTCAGCTTGTAATAATAAACCAAAAAGCATGTAAAGATATAATTTAAAAATTAGATCAAATTATTTAACTTTACTAAATTTAAGTGTATTTTTGGTATATTATTGAAATAGAATAGTCCTCATGAAATATATTATATAATATTATAATATATATAATATATATATATATATATATATATATATATATATATATAATATATATATATATATATATATATATATATATATATATATATATATATATATTAAAAATAATATATGTAATATATATATATATAATATATATATATATATATATATATATATATATATATATATATATATATATATATATATATAATATATATATATATATATATATATTATATATATATATATATATTTTTTAATTTAAAATGTTGATATTTTCATTAAAGATACAAACCGTTAGAATATATTCTTTACGTGAAATAAGAATTGAATTTAATCTATATAGGGAATTTAAAAAACCATTTATTTTTGCGCTAATCGATAGAGCAACATATTTTTCTTTTAGTGACATATCAGAAGTAGCGATTTAGTTTTAAAATGGCAGCCCAGGAGACATTTCGTGGGGTTGTGGGTGTGGGTCGAGTAAGTAGCAAATAAGCGAAGCACCTTAATTAGATTTAATAAAAAATCAAACGCATGCCGGATTTAACTTTTTGTCGCCCATAGGCTAATATTTTTTTGCCGCTCTAATATGTCAATATTTTTAGGATATCAGAACGAAAAATTTAGCATTAAAAAAAAGGAAACTACACTAGTAATTCTTACAAAAATTTAATTAACAAATTTAACAAAAGTAGAACATACAGAGAAAAATAAATTTCGTTTTTTTATCTATTAGTTAAAATATTAATTTTTTTAATTAATTTACGATTTCATTTTTTTAAAAGTTAATCGTAAATTTGCCGCCTAAAATATTAGCCGCCCTAGGCTTTAGCCTACCCACTCTTTGCGTAAATCCACCCTGTGGAAACGTTTTAATTTATCGCCAATTAGCATAGGTTAAAATTTCAAGCAAGCAGTCTAGCCCAGTAAATAAGCCGGAAAATGTAGAAAAGTTGATAACAAGCTTCGATTTAATTTTTTTTTGTTTTTGCTTGTTTTGTAGACCCTCAGGAACATTTATCACCACTATCATCTGCCTTGCAATGAAAAATGAAAAATTGGGATTTTTCCCACCCCCAAATAATTTTCACTAGTAAAACTGATACCCTTTTTAAAATTAAAATTTTACCTCAGAAATTTTGGGGGTTTGGGGTGGTTTAAAAGGGGGGTTTTTACCCCATCAAAAAACCCCCCCTAAAATTGAAATGAGAAAATTTTAAAATTTAAAATTTTCCTTGAAAATCTATCGGGAGTTTAGGTTCTGATTACGAATTACCCAAAATCGTGTGAGGGGGGTTGACCCCATCAAACCAAATCCTAGGAATGACAGAAATGGAGAAATTTTAAAAATTTAAAAATTTTACCTCGAGATTGGCTCTGGGGTTTTTGAGGTCACTGATTACGAATTCGGCCAAAAATCATGTGAGTGGTTTAAATTAAAAACCCCCCTAGGGTGAAGCAATGAAACAATTTAAAAATTTAAATTTTTCCCCGGAATCATTTTCCCTTGGGGTTTTTTGGGGTGCTGATACAATCCCGCCAAAATCGTGTGAAGTGGTTGCATCCCAAAACACCCCTAGGAGTTACAGAAATGGGGGAATTTAGTTTGGGTTTTTCTTTTTAAATTAAAGAAAACTTAAAAAACGATTTTAACACACTCGTAATTTATTTTGTCAATAATTTAAGTACTTTGAAACCAAAATTCGCGCGCATATTATATTGAAAGTTTGTGGTAACTAGACTTCGGATTCGTAATCAGCGATCCCAAAACTTTCCGGGAAAGAAAACCATTTCGAAAGGGGGTGAGGAAATATTTTAATTTTAAAATTCGATTTCAATAATTTGATTTTTAAAAATTTACCCATTTCTGTAATTTCCAGGGGTGGTTTTAATAGGGTGCAACCACCCTGCCTTGATTTTTGACCGCGGATTCGTAATTAGCGGCCCCAAAAACCCTCGAAAGACGATTTCCGAGGTAAAATTTTGAATTTTTAAAATTTACCCGTTTTTGTAACTCCTAGGGGTGTTTTTAATAGGGTGCACCCACCCTCACTCGATTTTTGATCACGGATTCGTAATCAGCGACACCTAAAACCCCTAAAAGACGATTTACGAGAAAAATTTTGAATTTTAATTTTTTTTATCAGTTTTACTATTTGAGATTATTTGGGGGTGGAAAACCCTATTTTTTATTTTTATTGCAGGGCAGATGTTAGTGGTGATGAATGTTCCTGTGGGTCTACAGAATCGTATAAACAAGAATTTTTGAAATCGGAGCTGTTTATCAACTTTTCCAGATTTTACAGTACTTTCCGGCTTATTTACTGGGCTAGCCAGAATTAGAGTAGTTTTCCTTGTTAACAAATATAACACATGCTGCCAATATTTCTTTTTTGTTAGCTACCGCCGACATTTGGTTAGTGATAACATTTAACCATTTCAAAACTGCTAACAACAGTTTATAATTATTATGACATTTATTTAAGCTGTCCTTATTTACAACTTATTGTTATGTTTAGACTTTTTAAAGCGAAGCAAAAATACGCTTGGTAAAAACTGAAAAAAAAATGTAAGCTAAAATCCCACATTAACTTTATTTATTTAGGCCGTAATCTAAAAAGCTTCCGAGTTCCGCTTAATGGAAGTCTCTTATGTTTTTACAATCACAACGTAATATTTCGTGGCATAAAACTTTAATGGTGTTTCGGGGGTCTGGTTAAAGTCGATAATACTTTAGATTGATTTATATCGTAATTGTGCTTCTGGGAAAACTGGAGAATATCTTGCCTAAGACCCACTTATTTATTTTTTATTTAAGCTACAAAAAACAATTTTATAGAGTCTAAGGAGATAAAAACAACTGAACTTTTTGCTATTGTAAATAACTAAAAATACCATAAGTTCATTAAAATAGAAGCTTTACTTTTTATGTTAGTAAATGCAAAATGCAAATACCACATTAACTTAAATGTGACATAAACATTGGTAAAAATAGTAATTTAATTTTAACAAAATGGGTCACATAGTTTGTTCAAGAAGTTCTCAAGGGTGTCCTAACTAAAAATGGCGTATAGACTAAGCCTTATATGATTTTGGTTTATTATATAATACATTAGTATATATATATATATATATATATATATATATATATATATATATATATATATATATATATATATATATATATATAAATATATACAATTAAATTTTCTATCGGACTAAAAATCGTAAAATGTATTATGCTTGTTCCAAAAAAGCAAAAACCATGCGAAAAAGTTCATGGTTTGAAAGTACCCGTAAAGACGCTTATTTGTCTATTGAAATCGTCAATTGGTCGAATGGTTGCCAAGATACAAGCTGTCAAAAAGTTGACCGGCATTTACGGCGAATCTATAAACAATAATAAATATCAACTTTCTGTTCATAGTTTTTATAAAGTTATTGTCTTATTTTTAGTTATATTTTAGAAATAAAATGATTTCAGAGCACAACAATATGATATATTATTGTTCTTAGCATCGGTATATCTTATGGAACGGCCAAGCAGTTTATATCAGCTTGGACACAAAGAGAAAATCTTCGGTACTGGCATGGACTTCCAGGTCTCAGACACTCGAAGGCCTTCATAAGCCCACCGAACCAACAATGTACTGTCAAACTACCGGAGCAATCAAGGGTACACCTTAAAACTCTAGTGGGTCTGTACACGGGACACTGCAGATTAAAATACCACATGCACAAGATCGGCCTAGCGGAAGACGCCGAATGCCGCATGTGCATGGAGGGGGATGAATAGGCAGAACACATACTGTGTTCGTGCCCAGCAATGGCACGACTAAGATTCGCAATCCTCGGCAATGACACCTTGTTGCCGGGGAGGTGAAGATCTCTCCCAACAGGATCATCAGATTTATTAGGAGTCTGGACCTGGTGGGAGAAATATAAAAAGGTGTGAGCCACAATAGACCGATCGGTAGTGGAAGGGTGTTATACCCACTCACTTTAAACCTACCTACTTACCTAGGCTTTAAGTATAAATTAAAAAAAAAGGATGTCAAGATTTAATATTCCGGATCGATAGACCAGGAAAATTATAGCAGTTTGAGCCAAAATAAATCGATTTTGCCAGACAACTCGAATCGGGATGCGGTTTTCGGCATCTTCCTCGGGAAGGCACCAGGAATTTATTGTACAAATTAGAGGGAGCCGGTCGACCCAAAGTGTATATGGGTGCAAAAAGTGCATCCCCAAAATTGGACAATTTTTTCAAAAATATACCTACAAAATAAATAAAAATGAAAAATAACGTAAAAATTTCCTGGAGGTTTTCGAGGGCGCTGATTCCGAATCTGACCTCGAAACATCCTAACGATGCCCGAGGGTGGCTCCGCGGCGGTGAATTTTGGCCGAAGTTACCCCCGAATGAAAGGGCGCGAGAATCCGGGCCAGAGTTACTCCCCGGGGGTTTTTGACCACACTGATTCCGAATCTGACCCCGAAATACCCCTACGATGCCCGAAGGTGGCTTCGAGGAGGTGAATTTTGGCCAAAATTACCCCTTAACGATAGGTTATTATGCACCCGAGATGCACTTTGGGACCAGCTCCCCTCATTTGTACAATGAATTCCTGGTGCTTTCCCGAGTAAGATGTTAAAAACCGCATTCCGATCCTAGTTGCCTGGCAAAATTAATTTATTTTTAGGTAATTTTTCTAGTCTACGTTTTAAACAAAACATATTTGCAAAATTGTCAATTTTTTCAAAAAGAAACTGGATATCCAAATTATTTTGGTGCGAAAACTCTTAAACAGATTTTAATGAAATTTAACACGATGTTTCACCATCGCAAAAAGTTTTATCTGACTAAATATAAGGGCCCTTAGAAATATCTAAGGGTCTAAAATTTCCATGCAAAAAACTAAATTTTTTTGGCAGGTATATTTTGCTTATTGTTATTTTGAAAAAATTTTCTTTTTTTTACAATTTCTTTTACTACCAATACTTATATTTTCTTGTGCCTAAACATTGTTTACAGCTAATTATACTTGTAAATTTAATCGTAGTATTTTAATTCCAATTTCAGATATAATTTTTTATTTAATAAAATTAACTTAATGTCATTTTAATTTATATTTAAAAACGAATAAAATATAATTATTTTATATCTCAAATTTATTTCCATTAGAGTCGGCGCATTGTAACTGTACAGTTTAATCACCTAAGCAACAGCCATATGAAAATACCATTCAAAACAATATTGACATAACAGTATAAACCTCTCACCCCAAATATGAATATTCATTCATTTAAATCATTCGTTTTAATCCTTCTTTGGCATCTAAATCGCCGACTAAATATGGAGGTATTTTCAGGATGATGATATTTTCCGAGAAATTCTGTGAGGTCAAACAAGTAAAATGATTTATTATTTTTTATGTGTATTAACTAATATACAGGGTGTTCTTAAGGTTGGGTCATTTATTTTACCAACTTGTAAGAAGTAGTCAATTTACCAAAAATTGTTTACGCAAAAGTTGCCTTATAAAGCAGTTATTAACAATTATTTAAAAAATTTAAAATTTAATCCACATGCACATGCCGTAAGTAACAGTTAGGTAATATAATATTTTAATGTTTTTGTAAACGTGTGAAAATCAGGTTTGTATTAAAGTTTTTAAATTTTCAATTTTTTAGATAATTGTTACTACCTGCCTTTATTTAAAATTTTTATTTAAACGATTTTTAGTAAATGGACTTATCTTTACGAGTTCTACAAGCTGTACTTGAAGTAACTTGTATTATGCTAAGAAAGGTGCCCAGTTTTGAATTTAACAACTTCCGTTACTGGGAAAAAGGGTTAGCGGCGGGGGGAGGGGTCATTTAATGGGGGGAGGGGATAAGAAAAAATTACTTACCCAATCGATAAATAATCTTTTTTTTTCATAAAAACATAAAATAAACTTTTCATAAAAATGAACCCCTTCCAAGTAATAGCGCAATTCAATTTACCCGAAAATGTGGTAGTATTACAAAAAAAAATTATATTACTAATATGAAGTATTTTAGTTAACAAATAACACGATTTTTTTTTAAATTTTTGTACGATGAGTATGAAAGTAATATATGGCCTGGCAAAAATAGTTGCTTGACGAAAAATAAATAGGTTGGATTGTTCTGGCGTAAATATCTGAAAAAATATTACTTCCACAACAAAAATAATTACTATTATGTTGCAAAAAGACAAAATTAAAAAAAATTGAGATTAACCAGAACCGTTTAAAATAAGAAGAAAAAAAGGTTATGGGCAGAATAAACTTTCTTCAAATTTTTTTCTTGCTAATTTTTAGCGCCATCTGGACTGTGTTGCTTGAAAAAAATAATCCTTTAGCGAAAAGTCCCCAAATATGTTCAGTTAATTTTAGCCCTATCGGATAATTATTTTTTATGTTTTGGACTGATAAATGTGGGTCAAATCTTGTTTTTTGTAAGACATTTTTAGTTTTGGCCAGTAGCGTAAAAAGTATTTATTTTAAACAGCCAAACTTTGTAGCCTTTATTCAAAGATGTTTTTATTTATTTTTTTTTATAATCTTTTATCTGTAAGGAGATTTAGCCGTTTAAAAGTGCATATTTTATGTTTGCAACGGTCAATGTTTTTTTTTTCGGGTGAAATTATAAAAAAATGGTCAATCCAATTGAAATTTGCCATCAGCTGACATTTCGGGGATAACCTTAGCTTTAATTGTACAGCTTGTTATTATTAGCTAAAAAAAAGTTACGGCCAAAATTTTTTCGTTTTAATTTAATTTAGGGGTAGTTTTCCCAGGGATGAGGAGGGTTAATAATTTCTTTTTACTGAAAATATTGTTAGTTTGTCCGTTCTAAAACGAAAAGTTGCAACAAAAAATTGAATAACGTTTTTTTATTTATTTTTTTAATTTAGGGGTACTTTCACCCTTTCGGGGAGGGGGAGAGAGAATGAATATCATAATAGTCAAAATACGATAAAATATTTTCAAATATTGATTAAAAAACAAAAGGAATAATCTAAGGTCATGTTTTTTGTATTCTTTTTTATTATATGGGTAGTTTTAACCCCCATTATAAGCCTTTATATCTCAATTTCAGTGCATAATAAAAAAAATCTTCTTAATTATTCTGAAAAAATGGCATTTATTTGATTAGCTGAGCTATACTTCCAAAATATTTTTTTAAAACCCCTAAAAAAGGGTAGTTTTTACTGTTTTAAGGGTGTTTCCGAAATTTTGGACATTAAAATCGTAATCAGTGACCCAAAAAAAACCCTTGGTACCTATTTTTAATTAATATTGCCCGAGATATTCAATATTTTTTTATTTTTGTCCAAAAAAAGAGCTTGGCCAATCTTTACAGCGTTTTGGACCAAATCCCAGTAACCAAACTTGTTTAATTCCATATTTGACACCTTTTTTGACAAATTTCAAAAAATTTCAAGTTGATTTGCCCGAAATTACTGCTTCAGTTTACAAAAAAACCTTCATTCCTGTACTATCTATCTCTTACCGTTTCGGATATCCCCATACTGGCTCTTCTTTATCTTAGACACCTTGTATACGATTAAGTATCTAGAAATTCCTAGCTTTATACTGGAGTTACATTCTACAATTGTTAAAAATATTGTTAACTTTATTTCTAAAGAAAATTATCATTGTATGATCAAGCCTTTTAAGAGCAGTATTTAGTGACTAATTCTCTAACAAAACTGGGTTTATTCTTTGCTAATATTTATTCTTTAAGAGGTAGGCGCTTTCCTTAATAGCGTTTCAACTTCCTAATTGTATCCATTCATTGGGGATTATCTAAGTCATTTTCTTGAGCCTGGCCAAGTCATTAATATTATTGATACTCTTCAAACCTAAGCATACCCGAAATATGTTTTTATTCTACTTCAGATGAATGATGGAAAAACAAAAGGTAATTAAAATGGTAAATAGCAGAAGAGAATATTAAAATAAATATATTATAGGATCGAATTTAAAAGCATATATTAATTAAAAAAAACAAATAAAGATCACGAATATTAACAATTTGGTGATATATATATATTTATTAAAAAAATACTTGGTGGTATTATAAAACATATTATAAATGTGATTGTTTTTTATTGCACAAAGTAAATTTTATTAAATTAGTATCAAAAAAATATATAAGAAATGGGATAAGTAGGGCAATTGTTTTGTCTTTAGTTTTTAAATTAGAAAGTAAAATATAATATTAACAAAAATATAGGTATTCCAAAACTAAACTAACTATTTTGTTTTTATTAAAAACTTACTAAAATAAAAGAACATTCTGCCTAGATATTTTTATAAATCTTTAGTAATAACTTACGTTCTTAAGTATCACTAATAATTTTCTAAACGATAACAAAATTTTTGTTTACTAGTGATGCACAAAAAAAAAATTCCTAAAAGACATGAAAATGTTTTACTAAAATAATATATATATTTAATTTACAGCAAAAATTAAACTTTTTAATAATCATAGAGTAAGGTAAAAAAAACTATATTTAACGTTTTTAAAGCAACAAGTAAATTAACAATAAAATTTGTTATTTTAAAACTAACACTATACATTATTAGTTGGTAATTGTGGCCCTAATATATAAGATGCTTAAGCCAAAACATTGTTGGAGCGTAATTAAAATTATGCTGTGTAATGTACTAAGAATATGGCCTATCTCAACAAAGTAAGTTATAATATAATAAGCCCTTATTTAATATAATTACCACATAAGCTTATTAGATAAGTAGAATTGTACTGTGGTATTACCTAAGGATAATAATAGTGTGTTAAAGATAGAATTATCCAAGTTGTTTATTTAATAACCTAGGAAAAAATCATAAACTCTTTCAGAAAAGAAATAAGAAAGTAACTAAGTATTTAAAAAAAAAAATTAAAAGCGAAAATCCTATTCATTCGTTAATCAAAAACTTTTGTCATTTTTTCTTATTTTTCAGTTTTTGGCTTATTTGTTTGCTTGTAAGAACCTACGGATATATTATGTAGATCAGATACTAAAACCTAAATTAAAGATCTTTGCTTTAAATAGAACGTTATTAAAATTTTGGAAGTATATATCACTAATTTACCTAGTGGGGAAAACAATAGATTCATTGGTCTCCTGTTGAAAAAAATACTTAAATTCTTGGGAACTTTATATTGTTGTTTTGAAGCTAAGCTGACTAGCTGTGATATTTAATAAATTTACCCTCCAGCATTAATAAAAGATGTTTTTATTAAATTTTCTGGTAAATACTTGGATAAAATTGTAGTAAGTACCTTAAATCACTTAAAATAAACTGATTATATTATACCACATTTCTATAGTAATTTTTATATATTAAAACTTTTAAAAATGAATATGGATTTTCTTTTAAATATTTATGATATGATTTACAACATAAAAACAAGTAAACAATTTTATAAAGCTTTGCTTTTTATCTACTTAAACAAGAAATCTATTTGGGGTACCTAAACAACAAATCCAATTGTGATACCTAAAAAACAAATTCTAGATTTTCAAAAACAGAAACCAAATGTCGGTATTCTATTTAAATTTAATCGTTAAGCTAAATTTTTACGTCCCAAAGTTTACCTCCCATAACCCAACAGTTTATTATATTATACAGAGTGTAAAAATTATGATGCTGACAAGTCGAAAAAGCCAAGAATATATGAGTCAAAAGTTAGTTGTTTTGGAAATATGGCCTTTTAGAGTTTAAAAAAGTTGGAAAAACACGATCGTTTCATTACAGCGAGTCGAACGTTTTTTGCGAGGTTTTGCATATGTATACTTTTTTAAGGAGATGTTCATTTACATACAAATAATAAAAATTACAATTTGCAATTTATTTTAGTATTTATTTTTAAAATAAATTTAAGTAACAAAAATCAATCAATAATATTTGTAATTAAAAAAATTGTTGTACTTACCACAATAAAAGGCTTAATATCCATTTTAAGAACGCTTTATTATGCTTTAAAACAGCACTTTTTATTTTGCTTAAAGAATACGATTTCTCGGTCGCACACATTCCATTTTCATAAGTCTTTGGTACACCTGCACTACGTTTGTCTTGAATTTAAAACATATCGGCATATTTTTCGATTTAAAAACAAAAAAAATATCGCGGCCGGACCGGTAGGCACAATGTTCAACTGACTTTACTTTACGCACAAAGGTTCTGGGTAGCTCTGTTGCCAATGGTTTTTTAAATTTTTAACTGGGGGAGAAATTATTAATAATTATTATTTTTTTATTTGTAGACTAAAACATTTAAAACCTAGTTTATTGTATTAGCAAATAAATCTACTGATAAGCGATTAAGACAAAAATTTCTAGTTGTTAAGGTTTTCAGAAATATTTGCTTTTTATGATCCTGACTTTTACATCGTTTAGACAAAAATCTGTCAAGTTTTGATAGACGTCATATAAACTTTTAAGCTTGTTTTGAGCTCCACTATCGCCCATTAAAATTTTGTGCATCATATTTCTTACACCCTGTAGATTGCTCAAATATTAAATCCTGTTTCCTTAACAAGGTGTTATTTAGATATGTTTAAATTAATTAAGTAAATTTATTTTTAAACTATAAACTTTATATTTATCTAAAATGCACGTCTTGCAGAAATTAATATCCTTTATTTAATGTTCTTCTGTGCTCCAACATCATAACACTCAAACGGAATTAATTTCAAAATGAACAATAAATTTCATTTGATAGTAAATGCAGCTTTAATAGTGACGGTGCTTACGGTGGAAATACTGTTATGGGGAAATGAAAATTATCTTGCCAGACCCTTGCATTCCGATTATTCTGTTTATTATTGGGGAGGGCAAGTATATAATTATTCTTTATCTTAGCTTTGATTTAAAAATTAAAAAAAAATTTCGAGTAAAAATAAATATAAATTATAACTTTCTTATTTAGTCTAGGAAGAATCGGCGCATGAGTACCAAAAACTATTTTACACTAATTTTTTTATACGATTCTCTTTAAATTACCCTACTGATGATATAAATGCATGCTGCCATGGGGCAACCTGGTGCCATATTGTTTAAACCGAAATGGTTTAAACAATTGCAAGAAATTTTATTTTTTAACCGAACAATTTTCTTAAATTCTTTATTAAAAAACAAATAAAAAAGATCTTATGACATTTTACGATAAAGTTATTATTTTTGGAAATATACATTTTTAAAGGTTCAAAAGTTCTCAAATTTGGGTACTTTTGACCCATAAAAAATATAAAAAAAAAGAATAGAATATAAAAATATTATTATTGTATTCCTTATACAAGAGTTAATAATATCCTTAATTAAGACTTTAAAAAAATTCATTGTTTATATCTGTTTTTTGATTGTTTATTGCGCGCCCTAAGAAGTAAACAATAAACCTCTAATAACTTTTGTAAAATTGATTTCAGGTAAAAACTAATTGTAGATAATTTACTTGTTATTATCGTTGCTCTCTTAAACAATTTAAATAAAGTTAATAGTTTTAAAGATAAATAATAAATATATCAGCATATCAGTCAGAGAGACGGCGATACTTAAAGGTAAGGGACGCAGACTTGTGAGCGGGCGTAATAAACAATCAAAAAACAGATATAAACAATGATTTTTTTTAAATCTCAATAAAAGATATTACTAACTATTGTATAAAGAATATAAAATTATTTTTTTTTATATTTAATTCTTTATTTTTATAAATTTTTTATGGGTCAAAAGTACCCAAATTTAAGATTTTTCAAATTTTAAAAACTTATATCTACAAAAATATTACCTTTATCATGAAAATTCATGGGACCTTTTTATTTGTATTTCAATAAAGAAGATAAAAAAATTGTCCACTTGGTAAATAACAATTTCTTGCAATTGTTTAAACCATTTGGTTTAAACAATATGACGCCAGGTTTCCCCATGGCAGCATGCATTTTTATCATCAGTAGGGCAATATAAAGAGGTTAGTATAAAAAAAATTAAGGTGGAATAGCTTTTGGTACTCATGCGCCGATTTCTCCTAGTCTAATTACATATTTAATATTATGAAGGTAGTTCACTTTGCAATTTTCAAAAAATCGATTTTTTTGCATTTTTTACATCCTTGGACCTTTAAAAATTATCTTCAAAAATATTTTTTAAAAATTCGAATCTTCATGCTGTAAAACAAGTAAAAGTGTGCGCATACTCTTAGCTGTACGCAGTTGCTCATGCAGCTGCTAGTCAACTTTAAACGCGTTTTTCTTGAAGTGACGTTTTTCTTAAACTTTGGACAGTTATCCCCGGAACTACTGAACCAATTTTAAAAAAACCTTGTCGTGTTTTTTTATTGAAATGTTTTGTAAGCCAATTCATCACAATTTAGCAAAAAAGAATTTAGATTTTTACGGAGAGTGGAAAAAATGTCTTTTTTTTTTAACGTCAGCCATTTTTATGGAAATTTTTGATTGTGTCTTGTCAGAGACCTTCCTTTTTAAAAACCATTTGGTTTTTTTGTTTTAGACTTGCCGATCCGAAGATTATCTGTCGACAGTAGGCTAAATTTTTTTCAGCGGCTTCATTTTGACGCTCCGTAGATGTTTTTTAAAAATAAAAATAAAAAGAATGTATCTTAAAAAGATTAAATAATATTATAGGAAAAAAATACGTTTTTATAACTTTTTGCCAAAAATTAGAACCTATTTTAATCCAGAACTGAGTGGCATAGTGATCAGTTACTATGACAGTAGTGGGCGACCCGAGTTCGATATATAAAATAATATATATATATATATATATATATATATATATATATATATATATATATATATATATATATATATATATATATATATATATATATAATATATATATATTAAAAGGTTTTTTCTAAACATTCATAATATATTCTTTTATATTTTCTGGGCTTAGTGGTTCTTGTTTTTTTTAATTACGAAATAAAAAGGGTTTTCATTTCCTTTTTAATTTATTCACAAACGTTTCGGCTTGTTTGGCCTTTCTCAATGTCTACAACAAATATATTTTATTTTTAAGAAGTTCAATTTTAAACACAATTTTTAAAATATGATGTGGAGGATTTTTTTACAATTTAAAATTTATCATCATTATATGCTATCTAAACAAACTAGATTTCTTCTGACTTACCCATAGGAAGATAATCCATTTAAAATAAAAGCATATATTGTGTACACAACAAATTAAAATTTACATGTCAAACACTAAAAACTATTCAGAAAGACAACAACACACAATCTGTACATTCATAGTTATACGGTTAAAATATTACTATTAAGAATTGGCTCAGGAATTGAGATGCTGGTATGTTTTTTTTCCGGTGTTTGTGGTTTTTATTTATGTTGATTATAAAAAATATAATTATATTTTTTCCCAAACCTGATTTTATTTTAAGTATAATTGTCAACAATTCTCGTTATTTAATTTATTACGTTATAATAAATTTTACTTAAATTTTTTATGTCGGTCCTGTCATTTCTGCATTTGTGTTTTTTTAATGTAAAGCATTTCCATAAATTCTCTTTTTTGATTATTAAATTCAGTTTTTAAAATTTTGGTGTCTTGAAAGTTAAACTTATGTAATGTTTGGCTTTCGTGTTTTGTTAATGCCGTTTTATTTTTCTTGTCATATTTGTGGCCATTTAGTCGGTTTTGGAGGTATTGAGTTGTTTGGCCTATGTATACGCTTGGACAATCGTTACAAGTTATTTGATAAATTGTATGGGTCTTTTTATTTTTTGGTGTTTTACTTTTTAGAGAACTAAAATGCCTTTGCAAAAGGTTATGATCTTTATGACATACAGAAATATTTTGTTGTTTAAAATATGTTTGTAGATCTTCCGATAACCCTTGTATATATGGTATAGATAAAAAGTTGGTTGTATCTTTATTTGGTTGGTTTTGAGTATTATTATTTAGTTTTTGTATTCGAGAATTGAATAATGAATTAATTAACTTTTTTGGATAACTATTTTTAATGAGTATATCCTTTGCTTTTTAACAGCTGTATTTCTGTATGTCGGGTCGCTAAGTTTTAGTGCTCTGTCAGCCAGACCAATAACTACAATTTTTTGGGACATTGGATTTGAGAGTAGTAATTAGATAACGTCCGGACCAAGTTTTTGTATACCCTTCTGTCTGTATGCAGTTGTTTTGATGGTGTAGTGTCATATCTAAAAAGTTTATTTTGATTTTTGGTCTCGATGGTAACAATTTTTCATGAAATAATTGAAAGAATCAAGAACATAATCACATTTATCATTGGGAACTGCAAGTAATACAGTCGTCAACATTTGTATATAAACAAATGTCCCAATAAAACTAGCCCTTGATATTATAAAAACAAAATGGGAACAAATAAACAAATTTACTGACATTCCAATTCAAGAATTCTTATATGCAATAGAATTAACTTTAAACTCTACTTATTTTTTATACAAAGATAAAGTTTACAAACAAATTGAAGGGTGTGCAATGGGATCCTCAATTTCTAGCGTGGTAGCACAAATGGTCTTAGAAGAACTAGAGAATACAGTTATTTCTAATCTGGATATCCCACTACCATTCTTCTTACGATATGTTGACGACTGTATTACTGCAGTTCCCAATGATAAATGTGGTTATGTTCTTGATTCGTTCAATTCATTTCATGAAAAATTAAAGTTTACCATCGAGACCGAAGAAAATTCCAAAATAAACTTTTAGATATGACACTACACCATCAAAACAACTGCATACAGACAAATGGTATACAAAAAACTTGGTCCGGACGTTATCTGAATTACTACTCTCAACATCCAATGTCCCAAAAAAAATCTGTAGTTATTGGTCTGGCTGACAGAGCACTAAAACTTAGCGACCCGACATACAGAAATACAGCTGTTAAAAAAGCAAAGGATATACTCATTAAAAATAGTTATCCAAAAAAGTTAATTAATTCATTATTCAATTCTCGAATACAAAAACTAAATAATAATACTCAAAACCAACCAAATAAAGATACAACCAACTTTTTATCTATACCATATATACAAGGGTTATCGGAAGATCTACAAACATATTTTAAACAACAAAATATTTCTGTATGTCATAAAGGTCATAACCTTTTGCAAAGGCATTTTAGTTCTCTAAAAAGTAAAACACCAAAAAATAAAAAGACCCATACAATTTATCAAATACCTTGTAACGACTGTCCAAGCGTATACATAGGCCAAACAACTCAATACCTCCAAAACCGACTAAATGGCCACAAATATGACAAGAAAAATAAAACGGCATTAACAAAACACGAAAGCCAAACATTACATAAGTTTAACTTTCAAGACACCAAAATTTTAAAAACTGAATTTAATAATCAAAAAAGAGAATTTATGGAAATGCTTTACATTAAAAAAAACACAAATGCAATAAATGACAGGACCGACATAAAAAATTTAAGTAAAATTTATTATAACGTAATAAATTAAATAACGAGAATTGTTGACAATTATACTTAAAATAAAATCAGGTTTGGGAAAAAAATATAATTATATTTTTTATAATCAACATAAATAAAAACCACAAACACCGGGAAAAAAACATACCAGCATCTCAATTCCTGAGCCAATTCTTAATAGTAATATTTTAACCGTATAACTATGAATGTACAGATTGTGTGTTGTTGTCTTTTTTGACTAGTTTTTAGTGTTTGACATGTAAATTTTAATTTGTTGTGTACACATATATGCTTTTATTTTAAATGGATTATCCTCCTATGGGTAAGTCAGAAGAAATCTAGTTTGTTTAGATAGCATATAATGATGATAAATTTTAAATTGTAAAAAAATCCTCCACATCATATTTTAAAAATTGTGTTTAAAATTGAACTTTTTAAGAATAAAATATATTTGTTGTAGACTTGAGAAGCCAAACAAGCCGAAACGTTTGTGAATAAATTAAAAGGAAATGAAAACCCTTTTATTTCGTAATTTAAAAAAAACAAGAACCACTAAGCCCCACAAACGACCTATGCTACGTCGAAATACTGCTTCTCGTAAGATCAGCGAAGTTAAGCAATGCCGGGCACGGTTAGTAATTGGATCATCTTAAAACCTGGCACAAGCTCCTAAGAAGCGTTCGTGGGTGTCATAAAGTAAAAAAAAAATAGAAACTCAGCATATCGTTGTTAAACATATAATGTTATATTAGAAAATAATTGTTTTTATGAAGGCAGTAGCTTCTTACCTTTTTTGTTAGGGTCAAAAAATAAAAACATTTAAAAAAAATAGAAAAATACAATATGTAGGTGATGCGTGTATTGCAATCTCGAAAACTATCGGAGATAGATATGGTTAGATAAAGAAAGTTTTAGGCAATTTTATTAATAACTTAATTCCGCGCGGCATATATTTAGCATTTTGGTCTTCGAAAAATTAAAAATTAAAAAAAAAACAAAAAGTTACATTTTTAAAAGTATGATGTAACTTTTTTAAAACTGATGATTTTTAGATTACTACAAATTTTTTTTAGACAACTTATTTCAAAGTATTTAATACAGAAATGCTGAAGATTTTGTTCTTAAAATAACTTTCCATACAGGTATTTTAATTCTATTTAAACGATTTATCGAAAAGATCCTGCATAGAGAAATTGGATTATTTAATAATTACACAAGGACAACGACCAAAACCCGTCGCGTCAGTTTTCCTGACGAGAATTTAAGCTTTAGTAATGCCAGTTACCCAAACTCAATTTTAATTTGGGGGCGTTTTAATTCTGTTTGTTTTAAGTTTAAATTGGATTTCCTAACTATAATTGAATATATTTTCACGTGAAACTGCTGCACCAGTATAATTTTAAGTAGTAAGTATTTAATTCTTTAATACCAAGACTTTATTAAGAAATTAGGGAGTGTTAAAAGAATTGCCAAACAATGTTTTTATTTTGGCATGTTTTATATCTGAAGAAAAATGATAATCCTTTACTGTTAATAGGTAAAATTATTACAATAAGATAATATTATAAATAGGTACCTATTAAGTTTTGATTAAACACAAAAATAATAAAAAAACAACCTTACAACATATAAATCAACTGACAAAGAAATAAAGAATTGGGGCAATAGTTTTGCGAGTATAGAAACATGAGCAACTACATAAAACATATCTGTGGCTCCTTTTAAATACCGCCTGTTTAAAAACAAATGTCTATGTTTTAATTAAAATATTTTTTTATTTAGACTTAAAGTGCTTCGAGTGGTATGGTCATTGGCACAATAATAATATTCTTTTCAATAAATTAGTACATTTGAGATAGTTAACAATTCAATATTATAGTTCACTTTAAGGATAAAGAATATTCTATGTAAGTTTAACTAAGCTAAATATGACAGTATATATTGATGTCCTTTAAAAAAGCTATAACTTCTTTACACTTTGCAGAAGCACATATGTTTTCTTTGAAATCTCCATTGAGCTTGTGTTTAAGCAGAAATTCATCGTGTTGTGGGCATTCTAAGAGGATGTGCTCTACTGCGAGTATTCTGTTGCAGAAGTCACAAGCTGAGAGGCTACCCGATTCCATTAAATAGCCATGTGACTTGGGGTACCCCATTTTAACTTTGCAGTATTATTATTTTTTTCGGATGTCATACAAAGGGGGTGATTTTAGTTAATTTTAATTTTTTTAAAATGAATTTTTCCCTTTTCCGGTTTTAAATTTTTTTAAAATTTTTTTCAGTTGCTAAGTTCTGTGCCAAGGCTTCTTTGGCAGCTTGGTCAACCATTTTGCTGCCCAGAACACCTAAATGTGATGAAATACAGCCTATGGTTATCAAAATTCCTCGATTAGCAATATTTTGACAAGTATCATGTATGTTTTGGGCCAGCGGATGTTTGGTGTATATGTTACTAATTGAATAGATGAAGGGAAGTCAGTGCAAATTGCGATTTTCTTGTTTAAGCCGCTAATCGATTAGATTGCTGAAAATATTCCGGATAATTTTCAGTATAAAAACTACTGTAACTGGTAAGTAGGTGGCTGGAAATGGTTGTGTTTATTGTGGTAAATGAGCAGCTTACGCCATTATCATGTTTTAAAGCGTTTGTATATAGAATATGTTTTTATCCTTTACTGTTAATAGTTAAAACTTTTTTCATACAGTATTATTTATTTATTACTTATATAGGTCACCATTTTAAGGAATAGATTAGACCTAAATTATGAATATCTAATATTTAACCGACTCCAGCAAAATAAAAGATGAATAATGTTTAATGTAAAAGTATTTAAGGTTTTTAAAAAAATTTAAAAGGTTAATAAAACCTTTTTTTAAAAAACCCCCCAAATTTTTTTTTTGGGCTTAAATTTATTTAAATAAAAAAAATTTTTTTAAAATTTTTTAATTTAAAATTTTTTTTTAAAATTAAAATTTTTTTAAATTTTTTTTAAAAAAAAAATTTTTTTTTTTTAAATTTTTTTTTATTTTAAAAAAAATAATATTATATATATATTATAATATAAAAAAATTTTAAATATTAATATTTATTTAATATAATATTTATTTTTAATTTAAAAAAACCCCTATGATAAATAAAGAGTTATTTCAATATAAATCATTTTCCGTAACTGGACCGGCGCCTGGAATTCTTAAAAAAGCAATTTTTTTGAAAATTTATTTTTCATAAAAAATTTTAAAAGGATAAAGGATATAATTTGTTAAACCTTCTAATTACTTGTGTAAATAATAAACATCGTGTTTCAGTTTTTTTTTTTAAATTAACACATAACTAAGTAACATTAAAAAATACATTATACTTTAAAAGCTATATTGGCATCATCCAAAAAAAATCCAACACTTCTTTGTTAATTGAAATATTGTTTACCTGTTTAAAAATCCTTTATAAAACACGGGGGCCCAAAAATTTTGATCCCCAAGAGCAGCACCATACGTTTAACAAAAACATCTTTGTGGATTGAAAGGATGATGGCGCAGAGATTGCAATGTCAATTTTGGTTCTTTTGGTTAAACTTTATTCTAAAATTATATTATTTTTTTAAAAATTA
>JAHBCN010016128.1:0-20123 GCA_019359885.1 Listronotus oregonensis
TTTCCTGGAATAGTTGTGTATGGTTTGGGGTTTTTTCCCGGAAAAATTTTTGTTTCAAATAACCCAATCAATTTTTTTTTAAAAGTGATGGGCAAGCACCTGTTAATGGAAAGCATAAAAAGATTGACCCAGCATTGTTTGCGTCCTGCAATTCAGAATGTGGCAGAGATGTACTTCCAATAAGATAAATCACAACCTAAAGGGGAGCAACACTTGAATTGTTAAGACATTTTTTGGAAACCCAGTAGTTTGGGCGAGCAAAAATTTGAATACCAGACACGTTCTCCTAATTTGACAGCGCCCGTCTTTTACATGTGGGGTGATTTGAAAAAAAGTTTTTGCTGAAAAACAAAAAAACCTTTTTTTATTTTGACAGTGAAAATTTTTTTTTTCAATTCAGGATCAATGGGGATTTTCGATTTCACACATAATGGTGTTTCGAACTTTAAAAATTTTTTGCTCTAAATTTTTGTCCCTTTTGCATGTATAAATTGACCGTAAGATATCCATCGTTTTTTCCATTTCCCCTATTTCGGTTTAACTTGTTTTGTAAAAACTTTAAAATGCTTTCCTGAGAAGTTTGCTAATCCCATATACGCCACTTAGTCAATTTAAGCTATATTTAATATTTTTTAACCACGGAGGGATCGGACCAGGAGCGGCTGTATGGTTTCGAAAACAAGAACTAAACAAGGCCATATTTTTGTCTTTCCTCGTATTTCAAAAAATGCGAAATAAACGTCTTTTACATTTTTTCTGGTAGAATCCAAATGAATTGAAACGAAATAGATATGACGGAAAATTAACATTTTTTTAATAGGACACCTTATTTATTGGTTCGTTTTTAAAATCGTCCCATTTTTTCAATACGTTTTAATTAAAGAATTTCGAATTCATTTTTAGTAAGAAAAAATAATAATTCAATAAAGGTATGTAAGAAATTTGCAATTTAAATTAAAAGACAGAAAAAGGTAGGTATTTTAGATCCCTAAAATAAAAAAAACACCAAGGGACTATTAAATTGTTTAACTTTTCCAGTGGGCATGAAAACTAGTAATAAACGCTAGACTTTGACATAATATTACCTTTTGGTATTTTTGTATGGTATTGTTCTACCTTTTTTTAAAACGTTTCGAAAAATGTGAGGCTTTTAAAAACAAACCGATCACTAAGGTGAAGGTCATTAAGAAAATGTTTAATTTTTAATTTTAAAATTTAATAAGTTCTGTAGTGCTAAGTGGGTTACTGATTCAAAAGCTGATTTAAAAATTTATTTTATAAAATTTTAAAAATGTTTTTTTTCATACGCCTGTAGATATATAAGCAAATGATCATTTCCCACTCATTGTTTTGTTTTATAAATATCACCTTGAACTATCTTTAAAAATTACTTTTAACTTGAAATTCGTAGTTTAGTTTTTTTTTTTTGGAAAAAAAAGAAATATAACTACATACATGAAAAAATAGTTATAAGAGCGTGCCTTTTTATTAAAATGTTTTTTTCAAAATCACAAACCTAATATAAATTAAATTTGAAAAAAAACACATTGTTTTTTTTTCTATATTTTAATTACCCATTTGTTTTTAGACGTTCCCCTTTTTTCTCAGAAACCAAATGTATGGGTTAAAGTAGAGATCGAAGCTGTAAAACAACACCGATGCGTCACGGTCTCATATGGCAAACCCGTATAAAACCGGCGTATCGTGTTTCTAACGCGTTCGATCTCTATGTAATGTAGCGTACCTACTAGCTTGGGCCGACGCGACCGTTGGTTATACGATAAAAAGTTTATATTCCATACCTATATAAAGCCAAACTCTTCCGATTAAATTATGATAATGATGTGAAGATGTATAAGTTTTTTCGGGATTTTTTTTCTTTTCAAATGGTACGAATTACCATTTTTATTCTATTCCGACTATACACGGTGAGTATAGAAGAGAGTGATGCGTATAGATATCTCTCTCACGCTTAAGATCACAAATAATGACCTCGTACCTATACCTATAGCGACACTTTATGTAGGTCTGAGGGGATATTTGACCCAACAGGTTGGTCTGACTGCTTAAAAAGACTAACGGCCAGTGATGATCGCGTTGAAATTTTGCAATGGACTTAGCAGTTTAGAATGTTTAACAAAAACGTCATTGTCGGGGTTATTCAATGATTTTAGTAGCAACCTGTAAAATCGACATTTTGTTAAACATTCTAAACCGTTGTCAACTTACCCAAAATTTTTAAAATTAACAAGGTTTAGAATGTTTAACAAAATTTCAGATTTTCTTTGTTCTAAAATCTTGGTAAAACGTTTAAAAGTCATTGCTAAGTCCATTGCAAATTTAAAAGCGATCATCACTCGGCCAAAAATATAAAAATAAAGGGGTTTTTAAATTTTTTTTGGACTTTAAAGCGTTGGGTAAAAAATTTTCCGCCTCGCCGCACAGTGTGACAAAGCGACACTGTCCACAAATTTTTTCTTCTTCCTGGAAGCCGTCTTAATTTACTACCGGAGGCAGCAACATCTTGAGGTTTTTTTTGCCAATCTTCCTTATCTTTTATACCAATCCTCCCATTAGTCTTGTTCCTTCTACAAGTCTGTATGACCCCAGACTGGTTGGTTGTTATATTCCTTTGGGCTCATTTTCGGTTGCCCAAATAGTGTCTGTCTTTTGTGATTCAACCCTTCCCCATTCCACAGTATGGAAATGGTAGGCTGTTTTTCCCCCTCTCGCACATTCTGCAACTTGAGTCCCCATTGTATGACCCCTATCTTGTGGGTGTCCTCTTAGATTATCGTGCCCTACTATTATGCAAGTTTTTCCTACTTTGTCTGAGTAATTCTTTTGTTTTTTTGGATGGGCCCCTTATGAAGCCCTTTCCAGTCTTATTCTACCGAGATTCTCCCAGTATCTGTTGTTTCGGATCCATTCCCGGGTTTGTCCTCGTGCTGTGGTTTGGGTCACCCAAGGAGCGGGTTCTGGCCCAAAATATGGTGGGATGATCCATTTTCCTTAGCTCATCCGCTTTTTCGTTGTCATCTATTCCCGAATGTCCTGGTACCCACAGGAGAGTTACCCCTGTTGCGTTCTCCTAGGACCCTTATTTCCCATTCTTTCCAAAACCAACCTTTTTTGTTGTTTGTGATTTTGCCCGGGCAGGGTTTTTGTTTTTGTTTTAAAGAGTATTTTTTATCTAATTTGGGATTAAAAACCCTTTTTTTAGTAATGCCAGTAATCATTCTACAGTTAAATAATTGTACTAGTATATTTTGACAAAAAAAAGGCGGGAACAGTAACGATGACCAATTAGAAAGTGTTTAAGTCACACAACAATAAATATTAAATTAAAACTAATTCATCGTTTTTTTTTTTTAGAAAAAAAATAAGTTAAAAAAAGGGTTTTTTTTGGATTATGTAAATAATATTTTTCTCAAAAAATTAAGGTCTAAGCCCTTAATTTGATTGTTTTAAAAAACTAGCCTACTTTTTATCAACTCCGAAGTTACCATGCTTTAGACCCTGTTCGTAAAAAAAAAAATACTGGCAACTGCTTGTACAAAAAAAAAAATAAATATTTATTTTATAATATAAGAAATTTTTGTAAACAAAATACGAGCTATGAGCTAATAAATACGAGCTTTATAAAAAACTTACAAAACAACATTATTTTAAAAAAAAGAATCTTTAAACAAGAAGTAAGGCGAATGAACAACACTAGGACTTTTTTTTGGTCGGCAGCCAACAAGAAGTTTAAAAATTTTAACCTATTTTTAATAAATAGAAACAGAAAACATCTTAGGCCGACATGGAATTATCTTTAGCCTAGATTTTCAGACAAAAATGTTCAAAGACAGTTTCCAGTTGTCATCGGCCAAAAACTAAACACCAAAATTAATTAGAATAATAATGGGATTTTTAAAAATAAAATCAATTGCCATTTTTTAAAGGTATTAAGTTTATTTTGGTTACTTAGTGACGTTAATATAAAAAAAACTAGTACTTTTAGAATGTAGCAGTTATTTTGGACAGGTGTGTATTTTAAAAATATACAAATAATTTACTTGCCTAACACCACATTAAGTCGTAACAAGACGTAAAAAAAATATTTTATTGTTTACGAGGAGCACCATATTTTGTGCCTTGGCACCACTAAGTGTTGTCAAGTGCCATCTGACGTTTCCGCTCGAAAGTTTGACATTTTTAACCATAACTTTCTTTAGAACACTTTATTACATGAGCGCGATTTGGGTTGTTTACAGTCATTAGAAATTTGTGTGTCAGCGAAAAAAAAGAAATTACCTCGCGAAAATGTTCGTGCATAGATTTATTATAAATTTGACGTGGATAATTAAGACAGAAATGCATCGATTAACCTACTGCAGCTTTAAGCGAGAAAGGCCCATCCCTTGCCACTGTTGGTGCACCTACTGGAAGAACCTGCAGAATGGTCAAAGAGGCAAAAAGAGACTAAGTATACTTAGAAGCTATTAGAACTCTTCAAAAAACCGAACTCAACTAAGTTACCAACTTTCTGACAGAATAGGGCCCTCTGAGGTATCACCTCAAAAATATGGGAAAGACTGACTACGAACGCTGCATGTTTTGTGATAGATTGAGCGAAATCACTGAACATATAGGATTGGCAAGGCAAGGGTTTGCGAGCCAATTTTAACGTAATAAAGTAGGAAATACGGTATAACGCCAGATTGAAAAGAGACGACAACAATTTCCTCTATTCCCTCCTCCAAATACAACGATGACCGACGGCACCCGCGATTTGTTAAAATATTGTCGAAAGTGTTGTCATTTCATAAAATATTTATTAGCAATTTTAGAAATGTTCTAAAAATCATACATTTTATAAAACCTTTTATTTAATAAAAGGTTATGATCTTAACAAACAAAAAAAGAAATGTGTAAAAAATATTAGTGTTTTAGAATGGTTAAAGCTACTTTATTATTTTAATTAAATGTATTGATGATTTTATCGAGCAAGACAACATAAATAATTTTATTTTTACTGGTTGGCAACATTGCCTGTCGCGTTCACTTGCATCGCTATTACGACGGCTAAGCGGCTAAGCTCATTTTCTCAAAGGCTTTTGTGTTGAAAAAATAATATTCTTCTGTTTAAAAAAATGTATTCGCGTGAGCAAAAAATTAATATTATTTTATGGTATTCCAAAGCTGAAAGTGCCGATGAAGTTGTTGGGCAATTCGCTTTTACGTACCCTGGCCAACAGATCCCATCCCGCCAAACGATTTTAAATATTTTTAATCGTTTTAAAAAATCCAGGTGCATTAACCAATGTGGTAAATGCTATCACGAAGACCATGAAGCCGGTCCTATTCCTAAAGAAAAAGTCGAGAGGGACGAAAATGTATGTGCTTTTGTGGAAATGAGCCATGCTTCAGCATCCAAATTTCCCAAAAAATTGGCATTCCAGATCGTACAGTAAGACATGTTTTAAAAAAGCATGGGTATATATTCTACAAAATTAGAACAATTCAAGAAATTTTCCCAGATGATTATATCAGGCGAATGGAGTTTTGTGAGACCATGAGAAGGAAAATTGATGAAAATGACAATTTTCTAAAAAATATTCTGTTAACAGATGAATCATCATTTTCTCTTCATGATTATCATAATCCTGCTATTGGTCACGGGAAAATAAACATTTAAGTGCGCCTGTACGGACACAATATCCCCAAAAATTAAACGTTTGGGCGGGTATTTTGAGCGACAACATTGTAAGACCTTTTGTCATTGAAGGCAACTTAAATCCATGGGCAAAAATATTTGCAAATGCTGCAAGAGGAAATTATACCAGCTGTGCGAAACTTAAATGTTAATTCCGAGGAAATTTGGTTTCAGCAGGATGGCTGTCCTGCTATAACGGCTTATTTGTGGAGATTTCCATACCATGGCCGGCAAGGTCACGGATTTGACTCCTCTTGACTTTTTTTTGGGGTTAACTAATTACAGGTATCCACATGAGGGCCTGCAAATTTAGATGAGTTAAGGGAAAAATATTCGACATTACTAACTCCATTACACCGGAGGTATTGCAATGTTAGGGCGGAGTTTATAATCGGCTCAGGTTCGAATCTCAGTAGAGCAATGTCTTCGAGCATTTGTTAAAATGAGAATGCTATTGAGTTAATTTTTTAGAGTTATTTTTATTATTAGGATAACTATAAATTTCATTAATTTTTTAAGAATGTTTTTAGAATAGCAGTTATTATTTTATTTTTAGGCTTAAGTCTGATAAAAAATTCAACAACCTCTTTTAGTTATTGTTGTATTAAATACAACAGTGATTAACATGACCGCATAAAAACGGAAATATTGTAAAAAATTTCCAAATAATGCGATTGACAACCAATACTTCAACGTCCGCGTTCGATAGATACTTGACTGATTAGTGTGTTGTGGTTGTGTGTGTGGTCTAGACGCAGTGCGGCAGGTATTTCCCTCTTTTTCTTGGGTCGGTAGAAGGGGATTTCATGACGGCATGTCTTCTGTCTGTCTTTATTTCGCTCAAGCCTTTGCCTATTTAATTGACATCTCCTTTTATCGCACTGAAAATCTCTACATGCAAGAAATTTGTTTGCCAGACGTGTATATAGTATGCGAATGCATGGAATTAACACGCCAAAGGCTAAAATATCTAAAAGAAGTATTCTTACTTAATATGCTTTAGACAGGTTTAATAAAAGATGTATTTATTATTTACATAATCTTTAATTTTAATCACTACGTTTTATTTGGTGACTATCTTCAGCTTTTTTTCAAAAAACCGCAGTGCATTAGCCCGTTATACAATATAAATTTATAATCTGCAGTTACAATGAAACCTATTTATTACCATCACCACGAGTTTGATCCTCCCACATGGTGGTAATAGTAATACAATTAAAGGATGGTATTAAATCATAACCATATTAAAAATCTTATAAAATTCTCGGGTCACAGACCAATTCCTATGAAATTTTGTGTGTATATTCAGTAGGTCTTAGGAAGAAGGATAAGCTATTTTTCACACCCCTAAATGATAAGGGTGGTCCGCTCTATTTTTTTAGACAATATATTGTTAATTTTTTTATGATTCGGGATTAAAAAATACATACAACCCTAAAGTCTTACCCTTCTACCACCAACCCCTATTTCTCAATAGCGATATTAAGACTTTTTTTTTCTTTAGAGAATGTGTGCCATCTAACAATGTGTGGACAAACTATTTGCTAAATGATAGTTTTCTATATATATTCCGGAGATACATTTTTAAACTTTACGGAAAGATGGCACAACGTATGCGTATAATCTAGCGCATTCCTAATATATAAAAATGAATCCCTATTTCCCTTGGTCTCGGCATTACAAGTAAAGGGCTAAACGGATTTCGCAATTTTTTTGTGCTTGTTATTGTCAGAAAAAGATTTTCATTAATCAAATGGGAAGATGGGTAGATGGGTAAAAGGGTAAAAGGGTAGATGGGTAAATGGGTAAATGAGTAGAAGGGTAGATGGGTAGATGGAATTATGGGTAGATTGGTAGATAGATAGGTGTATGGATAGATAGAATATTGAGTACCATAAAGCATTAGAATAATAAATAGTGTTTTTTTTTCATTATTAATTATACCAATTCGAATTCAATATTCATAGTTAAGACAGCACATCGTCTGTCGGGTAGGCTATACTACAAAAATATTCCATAGAAATAATTTCTAATGCAAAACAACGTTTGCCCTGTCAGATAGTAATACATATTATTTAGGCTCTGTAAGAAATAGTCACCAGTATTTCGTTAAAATGAACTTTCCGTAACACAATGTGTTCTATAGAGATAGTTTTTTGATCCAGCAAATGTGGTTATGGGTAAGATTTTTAGTGATTGTAGATCTAGGCGCACGGTAATGCGTCAGGCCAAGTTCCGGCCTACCCCACGAATGTGTGTATTTCACGAAATGTTTCGGCTTATTTTCCTCCCATTATAACTTTGGTTTCGTTTCATATAGAGATATAAGATTTGGTATGTACATAAGTGTTCTAATTACCTGCGAAAATATTGAGAAAGTTGTCAAGTAATTTCCGAGATATTCGATTTTTAAAATTGCCGATTTTACCACTGACTGACTTATCAAAATTATTGGGCATTTCCCGAGGAAATAGAAAATTAAAATGTGATATATAAGTGGGTTTTACGACATAAGAAACGGAAAAATTCTGAAAAATGCACATTTTTACTTGGAAAGCCTTGAAACAGGGCCGTAATATTGTATTTTTAGGGGGGTATTTTAGAATTTGGAATCTGATTGAACCCAACCTTCTGAGGCCATAATTGTCTTGGAATTTAAAATGCAGGCAGAATTTGATTCACTTAACAAAAAATTTCCTTTTGGACTTTCAACCAGAGACGCGATTTAAAATTCTCCCTAGAGAGCAAGATCTACTAAAAAAAAATAAGAATAAAGACATTCTTTCCAATTTTTTTCCATTCATTGAACTCAGAAAAAACACTTATGAAAATAAGGGCCAAGTTCCTATCCAAAAATCTCGGCATCTTAACATGCTGAGATATAAAATTATTTTCATGTGTAAAATCGAGTACTACAGTATCTTACACACAAAATTTTAATTTTGCGTTCGACCTATTCTAAACTAAACTATTTTAACCCTTTCAGTACGGTTGCCGTGTATATACGACAGAATAAAAAAGTACCCACCCGACGGATGTCGTGTATAGACGACACTGACTCAAAATATTATTTAAGTAAATGTCTTATATATCAGACGTTTTATAAAACTTAACTTGCTACCCAGACGACTGTCGGAACGTATCCGTCGTTTCTGTACTTGCCGTACGGACTGATGTCGTAATAGGACGTCAGTGACGGAAATAGCCGACAGCCGTCGACAAGGTAAGCCGAGTTTAGCATGTCTGAAACTCACTGGCCGATTCGCGCCAGTATTCTTAAGATGTCGAAGGAAGAGTGTGCTGGTCCTTCCAGAGAGCCAAAAAGGCGCAAAAGGACAATAATGATGGTGATTTAGGTGGTGCAGTGACAGGTTTAACGTCAAGTGAAGTAAAAGACATTCTTAAAAGTGTAGGATCAGATGATTTGTACATTAGCAGCAGTGAAGAAGATCCGTTCGTGGACAGCGGAAGCAGTATCTACCTTCGTCGAAGTGAGAGTGAAGATCCTGAACTGTATCAGATATCTGACGAAGTGCAAGATCTAAATATACCAGAAGATAATGAGTTGCAAGAGAACGAAAGTTTGATAAAAGGCAAAGTGTTGGATCAAAAAGAATTGGAAATAATTTGGACGAAAAATGAGTTTAATCCCCACGTACATGAATTTGATCTGACCAATGCTGGGCTACAAAATCAAAATCTGACTGAAAAGTCAATGGAAATTGACTATTTTCTAAACTTATTTACAGAAGAAATCGCTGAAGTTATTGTACAAGAAACGAATAGATACGCAAAACAACAAAAGCCGAAAACTGGAAGGACATAGACATTTCTGATTTATATGTTTTTCTAGTTCTAACTCTACTATGCCCAGGAACAAAAAATTAGAATTAAAGGAGTATTGGTCCAAAGATATTTTACTTCACTCTCCTATATTTGCCCAACAAATGTCCAGGGACAGATATCTTATGATTCAACGCTATTTACATTTTTCTGACAACGAAGTTGCACCAGAAAATAATCGCTTGTATAAAGTAGAAAACATATTAAACATGTTGAAACAAAAATTCCAGACAGAGTTTCATCCATTTCAAAATCTAGTAATAGATGAAAGTATGGTCCTCTTCAAAGGGCGATTAAGTTTTAAGCAATACATCAAGACAAAAGACATCGTTTTGGGATCAAATTATATGTCCTTTGTGATTGTGAAACTGGTATAGTTCTAGACTTTATAGTGTATATGGGCAAAGAGACAAATATAAACACTGAAGAAACACATAATCTCTGCAATTATAGCCTCGGTAGTTCTGGAAATGTTGTTGTCAAACTTCTGGATTCTTACCTGAACAAGGGACATTCCTTGTATACTGATAATTTCTATACAAGTCCCGCTTGAGCGGAAATTGAAAAAGGGTGAAACGGAGTGGAGAACTAGTGAACACTTGTTAGCTGTAAAGTGGAAAGATCGCCGAGACGTTGTTATGTTAACGACAATGCACGAGAACAAAATAGTTACACTGCCACAAATTGACAGGAAATGAAAATAAAAAAGCCTCTTTGTGTAATGCAATATAATGAACACTGGGAGCAGTTGACAGATCTGACTGCTTATAAGTTCGTGGATTGCACCAGAAAAAGCATCAAATGGTACAAAAACTGTTTTTTCACGTCATTGATGTATGCCTTCTAAGCTCATGCAATGCTTTCAGTTCGGTGCGAGAAGAAAATTCCTTTGTCAAATTTCATCTGGCAGTTATTCGGCAATTACTTGAAAGGTATTTACGTTTAACATTCACGGTCTTTTTTAGAAGTGACGTTTTAAAGCTATTTTTTATTTCCAGATATCCATCAAAAGTTCAGAGACCCGCTACTTAAGATCTTGGAAATGCTAGGTGACGCAGCGTCATTTTCCCGAAGAGGTGCCTCGCAAAGAAAACAACAAATATGCTGTTAGAAGATGTTGGGTTTGTTCCCACACTACCAAGGGTGAAAAGAAAGAAAAACGCGGGTTATGTGCATTCCGTGTAATGTTGGACTGTGCATTTTTCCTTGTTTCAAAATCTACCATGAGCAAGACCAGTTTTAAATTTTGTTTTTTTTTTTAATAAATTTAGCAGTTATGTTTTTACTGTATTTGACTTATTTGAATAACTCTTTAATGTATTTTAAGTGAATATGTAACATTTTTTTGAGTAAATAAATGTTTAAAAAGCCTCAAGATAAACTTTAATGCATTAAAAATGAGTTGATGTATATGACGCCTATAGACGACAGCCGGCCACAAGGCACTGCAAGAACTCCCGTCTGTGAGGTAAATTGAGCCAAAAAAGTCGCCGTCTTGAAAGGGTTAAACGTGGTCGAAAATTTTGGTTTGACTCTAAAATTAAATAATAATATTTAAAAACTCTTTCAGAGATATTTCAGTCGCCTGGCCTCCACTATGCTATTTTATTAAAGGTAATTAGTTATACAATCTTGTTGATAAACTTTATCATAACAACATTCACTTGTTGTCAGCCACCATTAAAAAGCTTATTTTTAAAATGAATATAACTAAATACATTTCTAAAATACTATCTTAAAAGGAAACACAACTTCTAAGAACTATCTGTGCTATCGTCCTTATCTAAACAATATCTCCAGGTTGCAAATTATGTTTATCATAAGAATTCCGTTACAATCACATTATTATGCCTAGACTATTACAAAACAAGGTTCTGATAAGATATGAGAAGCCTGTTTAAAACTGCACTGGTAGCATAATAAGTGCATTCATATAATTCTAAAAAAATAGATAATAATTATATTATCAATGAGGCACATGTATAAGGGTAATTGTTAAATATGGTACCTATTAGCAGTTAAAAAAGTAAACACAGTTAAGCCCCAAAGTCATTTAGACCAGGCGAAAACCTCGGCTTCATTAAAAAAATATTCCCATTACATTTTATTTTTATAATAACTTTCGTCATACACCCCAAAATAAGGTTTAAGATATCGCCCACGCGAAAGATGGTCCCAAATTTCATGAACAGTTTTTTTAACAAATTGCAAACATCTACAATTTTGCTAAGGCATTTTTTTGTTTTTGGATCATTCTGAACAAAAAAGGTTTCTTGTAATTTTTTTCTTAAGTTCATCGTTTTCGAGATATAAACAATTTAATATTGAAAAAAAAACGAAAAATGACGATTTTTAGGTAAAAGTTCGAGTAAAAGTTATATGATAGGGCGTGCGCTCGGGATGTCGCGCGACTGGTCTATATATGCAAATCAAGCGTTCTCGAAGCTCCTGTACTTTTGAACAGATATTTTGGTAAAAATTGTTTTTCAGTTTTTATAAATTAATTTAGCTGTAGTTTTTTCCAATATTTTATAATTGATTTATTTAGTTCTTTAGTTATAGGTTTAAACCAAGCCTTATCTGTTTTTGCTTGGATGTATGAGGTGGCAGGCATGTTTTTGGTGGAAACCTTTCGTAAAGATGTATTTAACAAAAATCAAGATATGCTTCCTTTCAGAAAGCTCCGAAACATTTGTTAAATACAGAAACTGTAAAAAAATCGGATTTTTTTTCCATTTCCTCACTTATAACCCAGGGGGAACTCACTTCCGTTTTGTGTACATATATTGCGCATTATTTAATAAAAATGCAAATTATGCGAGAAATGCATATTAATGCCAAAATAATGCGAGTAATGCATATTAATGCCAAAGTAATGCGAGTAATGCCTGTTAATTCCAAAATAATGCTTGTAATGTATATTAATACCAAAATAATGCCACTGGTGCATATTTATGCCAAAATAATGCGAGGAATGCATATTAATGATAAAATCATGCATATTAATGCCCCACTTTATCTTTCAATGTCAAAGTAAAGGGTTTATTCAAAACAATGCAGAGTAATGCATATTAATTTTAAAAATAATGCGAGTAATGCAGATTAATGCCAAAATAATGCCAGTAATTCATATTAATGTCAAAATAATGCAAGTAATGCATATTAATTTCGAAATAATGCGAGCAATGTATATTAATGCCAAAATAATGCCAGTAGCGCACATTAATGCCAAAATAATGCGAGTAATGCATATTAATGCCGAAATAATGCAAACAATGCATATTAATGCCAAAACAATGCGAGTAATGCATATTAATACCAAAATAATGCAAGTAATGCATATTAATGCCAAAGTAATGCGAGTAATGCATATTAATTTTAATATAATGCAAGTTATATATATTAATGCCAAAATAATGCGAGCAATGCATTTTAATGCCAAAATAATGCATATTAATGCACCACTTTATCTTTCAATGTCGAAGGAAAGAATCGAATACAGTAAAGGGATAATTCAAAACAATGCAGAGTAATGCATATTAATTTCAAAAATGCGAGTAATGCATATTATTGCCAAAATAATGCAAGCAATGCATATTAATGCCAAAATAATGCGAGTATTGCATATTAATGCCAAAATAATGCAAGCAATGCATATTAATGCCAAAATAATGCGAGTAATGCATATTAATATCAAGTAATGTAAGGTATTGCAAAATAATGCACATTATTAATGCAACCCTTGCGTACATATATTGCAAGAGTGAGTTCTCCCTCGCTTATAACTTTGTAAGTATTGGTAGCAGAGCCTTTGTGTAGTGAGAAAAAAGTTTCTTTATTAATTTTTCTCTAAGACAGGATTAGTCAGAAATATTTAATAAAATAAAAAAAGAGAATATTATTTGTACCTACAAAAATTAAAATAAGCTAAAAAAATAAGACTAATTCAAATATATAGCGCAGTCGTGCGGTAGCCCGAGCGCGCTTCTTGTCTTAAGCGCTTGATTAACATTTTTTTTTCTAATGAAATTAACCAGGATTATATTAAGGAAAAAAGTTTACCAACTATGACTAGTATGGTTAATATGCTTATATAATAAACTAAAAAGCTAATAATAGTCACTAAATTTATTAAACTTTGCGTTACATTTTTTATTTTTTCTTTGGCTTCTAACTTATTTGTTACAATCCGGCCTCCCGACCAAGTTCTGTCCACGGTTTTGTTCCACTCTTTCTTAATTTGGCAAGTTTTTTTTATGCAGACAAATCGGTGTGGGACTGGTGTATTTTTAGTTTTCAAAAAGACAAAAGGGTGGTGTGTTAATTGATTTTGAGTTTACCTGGAGTTACTTTGGCATCAAGCATAGATAACTATGTATTATTTAAATTAACACATATTAATGCTACACGTTTACATTTATTTAATATTATAAAATTACTTTCTTTTATTTTAGGTTTGAACAAGTTTTCTTTGCTAAAATACTAGACGCATAATAAACTGGAATAATTTTTTTAAACCAAAATTTTTTTAAAATCTTTTTCAATTTCTATTTTTTGTTTATTTAACTTCATCTCGACAACGGTGGCCGACTTGACACCGAACCGTTGTTTCAGGCGATCCGCAAGTTCATAGAGATCAACAGGATTGATCATTTTTTAAAAACTTTCCAAGCTAATAATACAAAAAAAACTTATTGAAGCATGAGTCCGCCACAAAACTATAGAACCTATTTAAGACTATACACTCTGTACATTATATACTCTTAACTAACCATAAAAAAAACTTTTCAGGCAATAATATTGCCACCCAAATGGCTGTTGGCTTTAGTGACCAATGAATTGGAGACAGCCTGTATACAATAACTATACCAGAAGATACAAAGCATTCAGAGTAATGATAAAATGCGTAGAATAAATTTATTACGGATGAGCATCTGAGATGGCGATTTGTTTTATTGTATTGTTGCATTCTGCATTTTTGTATGCCATTAATATGCCTAAAAAGGAAAAGCCAGTTTAAAGTAGTAGGTTTTCTTGTGATAACTATCATAAATAAGATGATGATGCTTTGTTGAGATATTGTTACGTTTCGTCGTTAAATAGGGAAAACAAAATAATACGAAAAATAAGTTTTCTATAAAGGAATTTGTACTGGGTCCTTTTTACTACTAATTTATCAAGCTTATTTAACCTCAATAGAGTAAATAATTGATAGTCAACAAACGCAAAACAAAAACTAACTATTTATTAGATCGAGCATTAATTGTTTTGATTTCCAGGAAGTGTATATAACACGAATTAGACTTATGCTCCCTCATAGAAAGGTCTGAAACATTTACGAATTATACAAAATTAAAAAAAAAAATTAAAAAAATGTTTTTTCCAGTTTAATCATTTATAATTTTGTAAGTATTGGTCATAAAGAAAAATTGTAGTAAGAAAAAAGTTTCTATATTAAATTCCCTAGAAGATAGGATGGGTTAGAAATCGCAAAACGCACTACGCTTGTTGCACAAAATAAGAAGGCCCAAAAAACGTAGCTTTGTGAGTTTTTTTTTATTTTTTAGATTTTTTTGCCAAGCTCCATATTCGGCCAAAAGGGACATGAAACAACACGTTAAATTTCACGTTAAGTTTGGTTTGATAGTTTTTGTATACCTACTAATTTTGCAATCCAATTTCGTTAAAAAAAATGGCAATTTTGCAAACTGCCTTGTGTCCAGAAATATTAAAGAGTCTTTCTATAAAAAACGTTTGCTTTGCACGTATTACCAAAACGTAATGCTAAAAATATTTTCAATAAATCTATGTTTGTTTTAAATAAATATAGTACAATGTGGGGGGAAAAGGTGTTTGACCTCCGGATTTTTTGTACAGTTTCAATTTTTATGAAATTTTGGAATTAAGTTGTTTTCTCCCGCTAGATTAAAGTTTACATATGCTTAAAGTGTATTTTTTATTTTAAAGAGGTAAGAACCACCCTTATGCTAAAAAATTAAAAACTATAGAAATAGACATTATGTAAATTAAAATCATAGCTAAATATGTAGAATGAATATATTTTTATGTTGTGAGTTATAACTTACATTATATTTGTAACGTTTCAACCCTTAAAAATCACCCTTATTAACGAAATTACAAAAAAAAATGTTTTTTCATCTTAAAATTAGGTAATGACGCTTATATATAGAAAAAAATATATTTTAATAGTTTACGTAAAATAAATATTTAACTACAATAACTTATTTCTTAAATAACCTCCTCATGAGATCCAAAAAAAAAATGTTTTTGACAAATAAAAATGATTTGATGATACATATAGTCCAGGAAATGAAGCTCAAAAAATGGCAAAACCTTGCAATTTTTTGTCCTGCATCGATTTGCATAAAAAATTGGAATTGTGCTCAACTTCAAATTCTATACCATGCTGATGGGCGCTGTTTGTTTTTTAAGGGTAAATACTACCCCAAATTGTCAAAACTTATAAAATAACATTTTAAACCTTAAGATGGGTAAAATTTTGTTTGAATTAGTTGAATAATAATTGTTTTATGCTTTGGAATACAATTTCAAAATATTTTAACCTCGATTTTAACCCTTAAAAATTAACCCTTTTGGAGCTTATAGTAAAAAAAAATATATTATCCCTTAAAAATGTTTAATTTATCAGAGTGATTTAATTTTAGAACGCTGTTGCTTAAAATATGTACTAATTTCATTTTGCAACTTTTTAACTCTCATAAATTAACCCCTAATTAAAAAAAAAGATTTACCTTAAAAAAACTAATAGCCTGACCGATTTATTAATTTAAAATATTACTGCCTGAAATATTACCAATTTTATTTTATTTTGCAAATGTTCCAACCTTAAAAACCACCTCTTACAACATTTCAATTCTCATAAACTATTTTAATAGATATAAATAGGAAAAAGTAGAATCTACTATACAAAAATATACTAAAAATATAAAGAATACGGTTATATTAGTTATATTAAGTGGGCTATTCGAGTTTTCTGGAAAAAAATATTGTTTTTAAACATAATCACTTTAGTTTTAACTATTATGAGAAGTTCTCAAAAATGATTTGTAGGGTTTTTGAGAGCTAAGCTATATTAAATCCTTAAAATATTTTAGTTTTAAAATGATGAGATTAAAGGTCCAACTGTTGTCTGTAAATAGAGGTTTAAACGACCATATTCCCATAATAATATATTGTAAGAAATCAGAAAGGAAAATTTTGTATCAAAAGTTCAATTTGGTATTAGCATTTTTTCATATTCCAGTATTTTTAGAGTTATTTTCAAGGAAATTGCTTTTTTATGAAATTATGGAAAATCGTTTTTTACTTTAAGCTCCAATTTTTCTAAAATTAAGCGTTTTAAATTGATCAGACTTCCAGGATGTATTACCAGTATCACTTGAAAACTTTTGGAGATACATCAGTAACCGAAACGTTGTGTATCAATTAACAAAGAAAGACAATGGAAGTCCAAGATTTTAGTGTTATTAAAGCCATAACAATTGTCTTACACTTTTAAAGAAAGCATCAAGATTACATATTTCAAAATACACACATTTTCTCACAATAAATCAAAGAATGTGTCATTTGATTAATCTTTTTTAAGAAAAAACTTACAAATTAAAAAAGAACAAAAAAAGTGTAAAATATATAATATATACCTATTTTCTTTATTATTCATCATATCAAAAATTTTTATATAGACAATTTAGAAAGCTGTATTTTTTGTTCCATAAATTTTTTGTATCTATAGTCTTTGAGATATCAACGATTATTTTTAAAACTTAAAACGTCAATATCTCAAAAACTATAAGACCTACAAGAAATTTTATCTGACATGAATTATGTATTTTTACAAGACCTTTAATTTAAGCTATATAACTTTTTTTTTAAAACAGCAAGCTAATATTTTAGTTTAATAAAAAGTTATTAATTTTTTTAAGCAGTGCATTTACTTGTATGCAAGTTACTCTCAAAAAAGCTATCAGAATTTCACTATCACATGTAAACTAAGCTTTACCAAAATTTAAAAACCACTCTCGCATCCATAAGTTGTAGCAAATGGTATTATTCTTAGAGCCCTGTCAGACATTATCAAACATAAATTTTTATGTACTCTTTTACCGAGTTTTTGCAGTTTATTTCTGTGAATAATATTATAAATATTTAGAATAGACAAAATTAAAAAAAAAAACATAATGAAGAAAAAGAAAAAATTTAAAGGCTAACGAAAAAAATAAAAATAAATTAAGATTGTTACCACTATTATAAGTGTGTGTTCATTTTACATTTCCTATTTTTATTATTACTTTCATTGGTTGGCTTGACTGTTTTTTTGGTTAATTAACATATCGTGGGTTGAAACGTGGGTGTCTTGAGTGCGGCTACATGCCTTGTTGCAGCTCTTTGATTCGGTTTGGCATGCTTCGCTCCTTAATAAAGTCCTTTTTTGCAGTCTTCTACCTAAACTTTGTGTTTATTTCCTTTCTAATAGTTTATTATCACGGGACTTAAAAACTTAGAGGTTTTTCTTCCCCTTCTAGCCAGTAGGTAAAATAGTCTACACATTCTAGAAATTAGGGAACAATTTCGTCCAATTATTATTGGTTCTTTCAAAGATTATCGAATAAGGAGTAAAAGGTTGTTAAGAATTTTCCCCAAGGCGTAAAAACTGGATCAGCAATTTATTTCAGAGGACATAAGTACCAGGGACGCCATTTATAATTTTATGAGTGTTTATTGTGATCTTTACCAAAGTCATAAAAATTTAACAGTAGTTGTTTTCTGCGATCTGGCAAAAGCATTTGATTATATGAATCATCAGATATTATTTTATGAATTAAACTTATATGGGTTTTGGGTATTTCTTTGCAAGGGTTTTTGTCGTATTTATCTAATAGACAACAGGCGGTTCAGGCAATGAATGCTAATGCCACTAAGACTTTGTCAGACTTTAAAAAGGTGAGTAACGGTGTTCCACAGGGTTCGATTTTGGGACCTCTGCTATTTTTGTTATATATTAATATTAATGACATCGCTCGGCTTAAAATCATTGGTGTAATATACCTGGCCACTAATGTTTTTACATTTTACAGGTACAACTATGGGCAAAGTAAGGACATTTTTTAAATACTCAAAAGAATCTTTGGATTCCGCTATCGATGCGGTAAAAAAAGGGATGCCCTATTTGACAGCAAGCAAAAAATATGGGATGCCAAGGATGACATTGAAGAATAAGGTTACAGGAAAGGATGGGGCCAAAGACAGTTCTCACAGCACAGGAAGAAAAGTCATTGGTGGACTGGATTAAACAAATTTCAAAGAAGGGGTTTCCACTAGTCCAAGACGACGTTATATTAACTGTCAGAAAAATATTAAAAGCAGCGAACAGAAATACACTGCAAGATACATAAAAGATAAGATAAATAAAATTACTTTTAGAATTCCAGAAGCGCTTACTAACCCAAGAGCTAGAGTGACAAAAGAACAAATCAGGAAGCGGTTTAAAGAAGCGGAAAAGTCTTTAAAAAATCAAGACTTATACGAAGTACTGTCTCATCCAGAAAGAATTTTTAACTGCAGTGAGACGGCCTTTTACTATTCCCAAGTCAGGAAAAGTATTGGCTCCTAGAGGGGAGAGAAATGTCTACGATTTAGTCAAAGAATCTGACAAGGAGTCATTAATAGTTAGCATAATGTGATGCGCCAACGGTGACATATTACCACCATTTATTGTTTTTCCCTATACCAGACTACCTATAGCTATTGTTCGGAATGTTCCCGATTCATGAGCTGTTGGTAAAACGGAAAACGGATGGATGACGAACGTGTTTTATCAATGGCTTATACATCCGTCCCGCAAAACTAAATTTCCCGTTATTTTATTTATTGATGGTCACACCTCACACTTAACGATGCACCTAAGTGATTTTTGCACTGAAAAGAAGATAATAGTTGTTGCACTTTACCCGAACTCGACCCATATACTGCAGCCTTGCGACGTTAGTATATTTAGACCTTTGAAGGCTGAATGGAAGAAACGAGTACATGAATGGAAGTTTGAGAATGACAATGATACTCTAACAAAAACCTATTCCCATGTTTTTTAAAGACGTAATTAAAAAGATCACCAAAATACTGTTACAAAAGGGTTTGACGGGGGGCCTAAGCCCCCGGTCGCCAGATGCTGTGGATTATTCCAAATGCATGAGTTCACGTGATTCCCTTCTACACATCTGACTTTAACGCTGTAAGCCTTCCACTATCCCATTTGGAATATCTGGAAAGTTTAATTGATCCAGACCAGTTATCTGCATTTAAGGAATGTGAAGATTGGAAAGGCGAGGAAAAAACGAAGGATTTATTTGAAGTGTGGAAAAAAATGAAAAGTAATCCAAAAGCAAAAGAACAACAAAAAGAAAATCAAGTAGTGCACATAACAGCAGAAACTTTTCAATCATCAATACTCCAGGCCAGTGCTATCGAAAGGGCTTGTAAAAAGACTATAGACAATACACCATCATCAGAAAACTTTTCCCCTTTCCACCTAACACCGGCC
>JAHBCN010016129.1:0-19894 GCA_019359885.1 Listronotus oregonensis
TTTTCTTGATACTAATATGAAATTTTTTTGTAATTTATTAATAATTAAACCTAAAATATCTTAAAAATGGTTCATACAAATTTTTCATCAATGATATTTGAAATCATAAATCTTTCGTTGTACGAAATATACAGGGTTTTTTTTTTTAAAAAAAAGTTGAAGTTGCCTATATTTTTTTTTTTTTTTATTGCAAAAATTTTTTTACTAAAAATTTTTAAAAAAGAAATAGGGAAAAAAAACCTAAAATTTTTTTATATAAAATATGTTTTTCTGTTTTTAAAAAAAAAAGGGCCCCTCAGAAACGTAAATAAAATTTTAAAGACCCCTTTACTACAAAAACACTAAATTGTTTTTTTTTAAAAAAAATTTTTTTATATTCCAAGAATATTCTTTTTTTTAAATTTTTTAGGTAGATGGACACTATTTTTTTTAAAAAAAAAACATATTTTAGGATCAAAAAGGGGGTACCGTTTTTGGGCGTCGGGATCATTATCCAAACACGAACTTATTTTTACCCTTGGTGAAAATACTTTTGCTGATTATTTGCCATCTAGGTAAAGAGACAAAATGTTACAAATTCAAGTCCATGATATTGACGGAACAAAAAATTATGAAAAAAAAAAAGCGGAGGAGAACGCAAAAAACCCTTTTTTTGCGGATGGTTGCCCAGGAGAAGTTTATATAGTTTTTCTTATTTTTAGTACTTTTGCTCCAGACAACAAAACACGTGCTACTTCAGGAAAATTAGGTCGAGTAAAAAAAACTCTTTTGCAAGAAATCAAAAATTCTGCGAAAATACATCTCTGCAGGGGTTTAAAAATGTCGGCCCCCCCAAAATTTATTCTGGGAGAAAGGTATAAAGATTGCATTTAGCCGACTTATTAAACAGCCAAATAAGGATTTAAAAAAAATTTCCTACTTTAATATTTGAAAAATTTTTTTTTTAAAAAAATTTATATAGAGTGGAATAAATTACATAGTATGGGAAAAAATTATTCTACATTTAAAAAAATTAATCGTAAATTTTCCCCCCCCCTTTTTTTCCCGGGCCCCCAAAATTCAGCCTACTCACCCTTTTTCGTAAATCCACCCTGTTACAGTTAAATTTTTTTTTCCAGTTTTTTTGACTTTAAGATGATCTTTTAAAATTTTAGACCGATGTTGGGGGTTGATGATTTTTTTAAAATTTTTTTTTCCCCGCGGAGGTACATGAGAGTTGAGAAGAGGTGGTTCCAAGGGTTGCACATCCAATAATTTTTTCTAGCTTTAGTAATTAAGGGTTTAAAATTTAGTATTTCAAATTTTTAGCCTTTAAAAAAAACGTTGTTTGTATGTATGTATGCATGGATTTTTGGGTTTCTTAGTTTTTTTTAAATGCGATTTGAAAATTCAATATATACCTGTAAACGTAAAATTTTTAACGGGAGTATTTTTCCTAAATTGTAGTTGATGAGGCTCCTAAACATCTGGTCTGGTAGATAGAGAATACCCCAAAAGATGATTCAAGGGGGCCAAATTTTTGAATATAAACCGTTTTTCCCCCAAAAATTTGGGGAATCGGGGGTGTTTGGGTCACGATTACAAGTCCGAGATTCGTTTTACTAAACTTAAAATAGGGATGAATATGGGGGGCGTTTTTTTTAAAATAACCGATTTGCAAAAATTTTTGGTTTAGGGGGGGGGTCGCCAATTACGAACCCAAAAGTTTATTTTAAAAAAACAAAAAGAAGAACCAATACAGAGATTTTAGTTATTGTGTTTTCCAATCAAAAAAATTTGGGTTTCGGATTTGTGCTTTGCACCCCCTTTTTTAAACCCCCCAAAAACAAATTTGGTGCAAATCGGTTCGTTTTTAAAAATCCCTCCGCCATATTGATCGACCACCTTCAATATTCTAATCAGCAACTCCAAAAAACCCCGTATACCTTTTTGGGGGGTCCTTGTTTTTTTTTTTTTTTTTTTAAAATTTTCCCCCTGATTTTGTAATGGGGTTTTCTGGTTTTTTTTTCGTTAAACTAAATTCAATTTTTTTTAATTCTTGTTTTTTTTTTCCCTTTTTTAAAAAAAATTAAAACTTAAAATTTTTTATTTTTTTAAAAAGCCCCATTTTTTACTTAAATTATCCCCCAAAAAAATAATGATAATCAGTTACAAAATTTACTTTTTTCCCCCAAAAGGGTTTTTACCTAAAATTAGTTGTTTTTTTTTTTCTTTTGCTACAAAGAGTGTAAGATAAATATAGGTATGCAAGAATCAGGGGGAATTTGACAAAGAATTGAAAAACCCAAATTTTTAAAAAAAGTGCCCCTTTAAAAAAAACAATTTTGGGGATCAAAACATTTTTGCTGTAAATTTTCTTTAGTGAAAAAAAAGTGCGAGCATTTTTTAAAGCCAATAATTTATTTTTAAATGGATTTATTCCACATTTCAACCGCCCACTGTAATTTTTCCCATTCCAAAGTATAGATATAGTTCAACAAAGCTGAAAAAATTTAAAACTTTTGGAATTTTTTGAAATGCTAGATTTGCAAAAAATTTTGGATTTACTTTTCCCCCCCTCCTCTTTAAAATCTATATTAGGGATGGGCGCTTTTTATTTTTTGGTGAAAACCCCTTTTTATTGCTAAAACCTATTAAACTATACATTAAATCTGAAATTTGATCAAAAATTTTAAAAAAAGGGGTATTTTTTTTTTGAAACATTATTAAAAAATTTCAGCCCTTAAAAATCAACCCCCATTATATTAAAAATAAATATATTTACCTAAAAAAATTTAAAATATTATCACAGTGTTTTGCATGAAAATTTGACATTAAGTTAACTTACCCCCCTTTTTAAAAAAACCATTAGCCAAAGGTCGTTTTTTATTTTTTAGGGGTAAAAACCTTTAAAATTTCATATTAAAGCTTAAGTCGCATAAAATTAGGGGACATATAAATTGAAAAAAAAGTATTTAATTTTTTAAAAAATTATTTAATATATTTTAACCCCTTTTAAAATCAACCCCCATTATGATTTAATAAAAAAAAATTTTTTTCTTAGAAAAAAATTTAAAAGAGAGTCACAGAGTTGTAATTAAAAATGGACTGAAAAAATTTAAAATTTTTAATTTTTTAATTTTTTAATTTTAAAAAAAATCCCTTTCAATATTAAAACGCAAAAATAGTAAAAAACCGCCGATTTTTTAAAAATACTCGAATCGCTTTTTAAAAAAAGCAAAAAAAAATTTTTTTTTTTAAAAATAACCCTTTACTTTTTTGATAAAAAAAGGGGTTTTTTTTAAAAAACCCTTTTGTTGCTTTTTTTTTAAAAACTATAAAAGGGCCTTTATATTAGAACCATTTAAAACCCCTTTCTTTTTTAAGGGGGTGAGTTTAAACCAAGGGGAAATTTAAAGGTGTTGGGAAACCCAAACAGAACAAAAATTTTCCAGGCGTGCAGGGCAGGGGGAAAAGGGGGGTTTGGGCCCCCGGGGAAATTTTCGCAATGAATAGTAGTTCAGGGGCGGATTTATAATTCTTTTTACTATCTATAAAATTAACATCATCAAATGTCAAATTCCAACTTTTCCCCTGTTTTTTTTTTAAAATTTTTTTCACAAAATTGTTTGGGTTTTTAAAAAAGGGTACTACTATAGATAATTAAAATTATTTGTAATATTGGATTTAATATCATCTAATATAATATGGAAAAAAAAGATTCTTTCCTGCCTTTTTATTTAAATAGTCGATTTTTTTGGGGAAATTTTTTTTTTTACCAAAAAACTTTGTTTAAAAAAAAACACGTTTTTTTAAAAAAAATTTCAAAATTGTATGATAGTATTATGTACTTATCACCAATTTTGTGATAAAAGAAGGGCAAAATAGTGTAAATGAGTTTAATCTAATCCTAAGATTGTGGTTGTACATTAAAAGTGAAAATTTTTATAACTGTTTTTTAGGCATATACTTTTCACTAATAACAAACATTCATGAGACAGAATAACAGTGATTAAAAATGTTTAGTATCCTTTGGTACCTGAGTATCCATTGTAACAGTATCCGTTAAATATTATGTGTGTACAGAATGTCGAGCTTAGAAAGTTGATAATGCAAGATTAAGAAACCAAAAATCTAATTTATTTTTAAACAAATGGTATTGTCTCGAAATTCCTCTCTCGATTTTGATCAAATTTGATATACAGGGTTTTTTGGGGCGCTGATTACAAATCTGAAAATATCTTTTCGGCAACGTTTCGTTTCCTAGATCTTCATCATCAAAGTTGAAAATTAAAGTAACCTCATTTTCACTATATTCTCCCTTCTTTTGTACAAATTCTTGATTTTTACATAAGTGGCACACAATATTTATAAACACCTTTAAAACCTTGTATTTTTATTTATTTTACATCTTTTTTCATTAAATTGCGAACTTTTAAGTTCAAAGGCAGCACCATATTTGCTTAAAAAATAAAAGTGTAAAAAAGTGTAAAATAAACATAAAAACAAGTTTTTAAAAGGTCTTGTGAAATATTGTGTGCCAATTTAGTGTAAAAATCAAGATTTTGTGCAAAAAGAAGAAGGAATAGTGTAAATAAGGTTAGTTTGATTTTTAATTTTGATTATAAATATCTCGAAAACGAAACATTGCAGAATTTTTTTTCCGATTCGTAATCAGCGCCCCAAAAAACCCAGTATACCAAATTTGGTCAAAATCGGAGAGGAGGCAACTTTCGAGACAATTACCAAACAAATACAGAAAAAGCAAAAAGGAACTTTAACATAAAATTGTACTTCCTTTCATTCAATTAGAGGGACCTGTATATATTAAAATTTGCCTGGTCTGCCCAGTAATCAATAATTTTGATCCTTTAAAAGGGTGTACTAAATTATTAAATGAAATAAAAGTACCTAAATGTAAACCTTTTTTCTTTCTAATAATCCACAGAAATACACAAACATTGTGGAAATCATCTAAAAGATAGTTAAGATTGCCTTACTTTTCTCACTAATATTTCCTATGAAATTTTCATTTTCTATTATTCATAATTGATATATTATTATTTATTCGGTTACCTAACATTACGTCTTATAAGAAGCACCTAATTTAAATATAAAAAATACTTACCTAAAGTTAAAAAGACGGGTATATTACCCTTGGATTTGCAAGACAAAACCATACACCTCTAGTCATTTTGTTACGATATTATAAGTAACAAACAATAAACACAAAATTATAGTCACAATTTAATAAACACTAATCACTAAAATAAGAAGGTTTTTATCAATCCAAAAACGGTACTCCGGCTCTCATAAAATTATAATGTGTTGGCTAACTTCACACTAATTTATCAGTGTGTAAGTAGGCAACACATTAAATATTTCGTGGAATTTTGTTATTGCGCAGAATCGGCGGGCCAACTCTGACAGTTATTTTCATACTGGGCTGGACATTTTTTGATCGAATGGGCCATAGCATTGGGCTTCCATACACCTTTAAACTTCCTTGGTTTAAACGGCTAAAACAAGGTAGTGCTCGTCTATACACAGGCGTTGTAAACGTTTATATCTAACTTAGTTTCCGTCTTACAGTAAATTAAAAAAAAAAAATATTTGTAATTAAAAAAGCTACAATTTGAAACCTTAGTAATTTTTACGAATCTTCCTTAGTTTTCGAGTTATTTTCAAGAAAAGTCATTTTTTATTAAAAATTTGAAATTTGTTGTTCACTTGCAGCTTAATTTTTTCAAAATTAAGCAATTTAAATCGGTAAAATTTTAGAATGTATTTATGATACATAGATAAGAAGAATTGAAAACGGTTACGACACATTTTAATTAGGTGGTAATTAGGATTGTTTTCGAAGAAATTTGTACTCAAAAAATTTGGCCTAACCTTATTTTAATCATAACTTACTTAATCTTTAGGATACATATCTTTAAAAAAAGGTCTTTGCAAATGATTCAACAAAGTTAATATTGGTTTTCTCAAAAAATACGTAAATTTTGCGTTATTTGCTTTTGAAACTCTGAAATTTTGTGTTTGATGAATAATAGTTAATCTTTAACAAACCACAACTTGGTTTGTATTGGTCCACGGCAATAACAAAAACAATATATTTTATTTGTTTTTTTAAAAGTTACGATTTTGTTACTTATAGTTTTTGATAACTTGCTTCTTATCGAGTTATTTGCAAAAAATCAATTAAAAACGTTGATTTTATCGACAAAAACTCCGACTTTCGATAGCGATAACTCGAAAACTATGCATTTTACAAAAAAAGCATAGAACATTTTTTTGCTTAAAAATAATTTTTTCATTAATTCCTGTGGTCAAAATATAAAAAAATCCACCCCGAGAAGGTTTGGCAACCACCTCCAAGGTAAAGGCGCCATTCGGCATGATTGTCTCTACCTCCAAAGGAAAAGCCGAACTATTTGCTAAACAATTTGCTGCCAATTCTACGCTTATTAATCTTCCTCTTCCAACAGTTGTCCCTGTTTCTCATAAAATGTCCGATATAATTTTTGAAGTCAAACAGATCAAGCGTATTCTTTCTTATCTTAATACTAAAAATCGTCTGGGCTGGATGGCATACCAGCAATCGTCTTAAAAAATGTGCTCCCGAGCTTGCACCCATCTTAACTCGCCTCTTTCGAATCTCTTACGACACGGACATTTTCCCGGAGAGTTGGAAAGCTGCACGTGTGCAATCTGTCCCCAAAAAAGGATCCAAAAGTCTCCCTTCTAACTAGAGACCTATATCTCTTCTTTCAGTTGCTTGCAAGGTAATGGAAAAATTCATTAATTCCCAAATCTTAAAGTATCTGGAAAAACATAAGATCTTACATGATAGACAATATGGATTCCGTCACAGTAGATCCACAGCTGATCTTCTTTCCTTTGTCTCACACAACTGGAACAAGTCCCTTGAGTTTCTTGGTAAATCCCAGGTCGTTGCTCTTGACATATCCAAAGCTTTCGATCAGGTCTGGCATGATGGGCTTCTTAACAAACTTCCTTCTTACGTTCTTCCACCTAAGCTTTGCTCTTGGCTTTCCAGTTTCCTTTCTAATCGACGTATATCAGTTAGTGTAGATGGTCATTCCTCCAGCTTCTACCAAATAAATGCTGGGGTGCCCCAGGGCTCCGTGCTGGCACCCACGCTGTTTCTTCTACACATTAACGATCTTCTCTCTTCCACAATCAATCCCATTCATAGTTTTGTTGACGATAGTACCCTCACTCTAGTATTCAATTTCTTAAGCCACCGTGTAATTCTGATTTTGAAAACAAGCGCAGGTCAATGCAGATATCTCTTTCACAAGACCTCAAACTTATATTGGATTGGGGTGCCAAAAATCGTGTCCAGTTTAATGCCTCAAAAACACAGTCATGTTCGCTGTCGCGAAAAAAGTCTGCGAATGCTCATCCCTTACATATGAGCGGCCAAGTTCTGCAGAACAAAGAGTCGTTTAATCTAGTCGGCGTTACTTTTGAGAATAACCTCAACTGGCACAAACACATTTCATCCATTGCTTCGGCAGCTTCAAAAAAGATTGGATTCCTCTTTCGAGCCAGAAAATATTTCTCTTCTTCAATCTGTACACTATGTATGTATCCCAAATCAGACCCTCTTTGGAATATTGTTCTCATGTCTGGGGAATGGCGTCCCCTACAACACTTAGCCTTCTGGACTCCATTCAAAAGAGCTGTTCGTCTTATTAATGATCCAATGCTCACAGAAAGGCTTCCTCTTCTTGCCCATCGTCGAGCTGTAGGAGATCTGTCGCTCTTCTATAGGTATTTTCACGGCTTCTGCTCAGAGGAATTGGCCAGTATTATTCCTTCTCTGGCAGCTCCCAACAGAGCAACACGTAGTGCAACTTTTATGCATCCTTTTACAGTTCAGTTAGAGAGGCCCCGAAATTCCCGCTTTCTTCGTTCCTTTATTCCTAGAGTGTCAAGACTATGGAACTTGCTGCCCCAAAGTTTTTCCTTCTCCTCCCAATCTCCAAAAATTTAAGTCCCGTGTGAACAAACTCCCTCTCACCACACTGAAGACACCCACGGTACGTTAGTACTTAGGCATCAGCCTTCGTGGACTGTCCCAAGATAAAAAAAAAAAAATGATATAGATTTTGATCCTTGAACTCTTCCCTACGTATTGTCAAAATTTCAAGTCATTCTATGCATGTAAAAAAAATGTTTCGTTTCCTGGACTAATATTAGCTGCAGGCAAAACAAATTATTTATGTTAAAATTGCGAATAAGCAGGAAACTAGTTTTTTTTTAATAGGTGTATTATGTTGGTCAAAAATTAATTTTTAATTAATTTTTCCTTCTTTTTTAGAATATTTTGGTTCGCCTCATTTTTTCTGTCCTTAAGCTTCGCAGCCTATTACATTTCCAACATCTACGAGAAATGGAATTCAAGTCCCGTCATCATAAGTTTTAGTCACGTGGATGCAGATCTGAAGTCGCTCCCATTCCCAGCAATTACGATTTGTAATATGAATCAGGCAAAGAAAAGTGAGGCGGAAAGAATTTTAAGAGAAGGGTAAATATTAAATTAAATCTCTGTTCCTATAAAGTAAAAAAAAAAAAAACAACATCTAACTATAGTCCTAAAGTCCAAAATTTCTGTCAGTGACTCATTTAATACCTGCCACCCAACCGACGAAGCGGCTGAATAAAAATCTAACACTATAAATGATTTTTAAGCCTATGATATACTTTTCCGCTCAAATAAAAGTGAACCGGCCAAAAGTTTCATCGCCATGTTGTCATAATTCGCAAGAATAAATCACCAGCCATTAAAATAGCACGCCAATATGTATTGAAACCATTGTTATCGGGAAGACAATAAAAGTGGCAACACATTCCTTAGTTTACAACTTGAAGATACTTGAAAATAAGCGTATTTAGTTATTTTTTTGATTATGGACAGATTTTGTAAATTTAAATTTTAATTGCTATAGAGGGTATTTTCTAAATATTATAAATTTCTAATAATTGTAGTATATAGATGTTGTTTTGTGCCAATTTTATAATAGTTTATCTTATTTAGTGTATATAATTATATATAAAGATTTAGTGTTGTTAAGTGCTTTTAATTCTGTAAACTATGAATATTAACCAACCTTTAACTAGTTATCCGCCTACAAAAAAAAACTTATAATTGTCTAGAAAGTGTCCGCAACTCCGATTTTGACCAAATTTGGTATACGGGGGTTTTTTTGGGGCGCTGATCAACGAAAACCTTTTTTTGGCGGAAACATTTCGTTTTCAAGATATCCATCATCAAACTTAAAAATCAAATAACCTCATTTACACTATTCCTCCTTCTTTTTGTACACAATTCTTGATTTTTACACCAAATTGAAACACAATAGTTGATAAACACCTTTTAAAAACTTGTTTTTATATTTATTTTATTCCTATTTTTCATTTAATTGTAAAAATCCACTTTCAAATGCGGCAACCAGGTATACAATAGGGAATCATGGCCCCCCGTTTTAAAAGTGACTTTGCAATTTAATGAAGAAAAAGGTGTAAAATGAACATAAAAAAAGTTTCTAAAAGGTGTTTATAAAATATTGTGTGCAACTTTAGTGTAAAAATTAAAAAATTCTGTACAAAAACAAGGGGAATATAGTGTAAATGAGGTTAGTTTGATTTTCAAGTTTGATGATGGATATCTCAAAACGAAACGTTTCCGCCAAAAATATTTTTCAGATTCGTGATCCCCCCAAAAACCCTCGTATCCAAATTTGGTTAAAATATTCCCAAGACAATTACAAAAACTCAGTTAACGTTAAAAGAACGAATAATGGTTAAAAATGTTTACCATGGGATTCGGGAACGAAATCCAGAAGTAACCACTTTGGATTCTGCAGAGATATGTGCAATTCTAACAAAAGTTAATTCGCGTACGGTATTCAGAGTTTTAAGGTAAAAAAATCAATATTAGTAATTATGCGGATACTGGAAAATGCGATTTTTTCGCGATTTTTTATACACTTTTTACTTTTCGATTGTTAAACATGAATCAGAAGCTGTTTTTTTTGGCTCTCTCTTATAGTATTAAAAAAAATAATAATTAAATTGTTTAATTCAAAAACGTATTTAAAAAACTCATACTATGTTAATATTAATAAAAAAACACTTAAAAAGTAAGGAAAAAACCTTATTTCAATAAAAAGTAGGTAAAACGTTTACGTCCGAATTCAACTCGAAATTCTAAAAATGTTGACCTGTTACCAGGTTGTAATAGTTTTCTTGACATTTATATAAGGTATGCAAACCTTGTTCGCTCGACCCGCAATGTTTGATCAAAAATATTCTCGATATGAAAATCCTAAATATGGAACACGAAATACCCGAAATAGTTATTGGATTCTACAAGCTGATGATCTCAGAGCTTTCGTGTTCCTTATATGGTGGATATTTTTGATGAAGCAATGCGTGTGAATATCGTATTTAATATTGAGATTGCAAGATCGGTGGTGAATTGACAAGTCGGTATAACTTGGATTGTCTATCGTTCTGCTTTTACATCTTTAATTTATGTTAAGACTAAAATTTTATTATTTTTTTCATGTAGCAAAATAAAATCAGAGAAGGTAAAATTAAAGTAAAAAATGTATTTTTTGGAAAAACATTAAAAAATCGCCAATAAACTCAAATTTGTGTTCTATGACCTCAAAATAGGAGGTGTGCAAAATTAAGCAAAAAAATTACATTTTTCATTAATCCGAATAATACCAAAATAATATAGGCTTGTTACTAATTTAAAGGGTTGATGAAAATGTGAGAAACAAACTTTTGCTTGTAAAAAATATTTTCATGTTTTGACGAAATTTTATAATTTATTTTCTAAAATTCATACGCCACTGGAATTGATTCCCCTGACCCCACAACCCGGGGCACTCTAAAAGCGAGCGATGCGTCATTGACAGAAATTTTGGACTTGAAGTATATTAAATTTTATTAAAAAAATCTATATTATTACATTTTAGAACGCTTAGTGAGAAGAGCCTCTTGGAAGACAGTTGTTATGGAAATTTACTTATCCGGAAACTTTAAGTTGGGAAGTTTTAAGGGATTTTTTAGTCAGAGTAAGATTTTAAAAGGGTGCACTTTTTAGTGTGAACAAATGGATTTTACAGTGTTTTAAATTTTAATTTTAGTATTGGGATCTTAAGAGTAGACTATAGAACCAACTTCTTTATTTGAAGATCCTAGTCACTTCATGGAGCGTCGGCATATGGTGTAAAATAATTAACCAACACAATCTGTTAAAGCTTACCATGAAGGTCATATTGTGTATCCACGCTCTGCCTAATTTGAAAGGGCTTTGACGCATAAGGGAGGATAATCGGCCTGGTAGAGATCTAACGCTGTTAGAACAACACCGATACGTCACGGTTTTATACGGGTTTGCCATATGAGACCGTGACGTATCGGTGTTGTTCTTAGAACGTTCGATCTCTAACTTTTGAAATCTCACCCAGCTAGTCTTGTTAAAAATAAAAAGACATGCTTTTTTCTGTTTTTTTTCTTTAATTTACGTGGGTGCTTCAAGAAATATGTATTATTTTTAGTTTGCATCGCCAAGTTAAAGGTCTTTAAAGCGCATTTTTTTTAAAGGTTTGGCGGAAAATTCAATTTTTTAGCTTTAAAAACTTTTAATATTTTTTTAAGAAAACTATTGACCCACGTTATGATGAAAATATTTGTGATGTGTCTTTTTCATAATTTTTAAAAGGGGTCAAAATACAATCTTTTTTTACTATTTTTTGATATTTAAAAAAAATATTATTATTTTTTTTAAATCAAAAGTCTTTACAATAACAAAACCCGACAACTCTCCCAATCCCCCAAAATCACCCTCAAAGGTCCTTGGGGATTTTTCTTATGGAAAATGGGTTTTAACTAATTGTTTTCAAACTTTAATAGTGATAGTTCTCAACGAGCTGATCAAAAGTCTCCAAGGGCACAAAACCCAAAAACGAGGTCCTTTAAAAAAAATGTTTTACCAGTTTATCTCAAATCTTTTTAATCCAAAAGTTTTTTAAACCTTTAAAAAATAAATATTAAATTTTTGACTCCCTATGACCTCACTTTTTTCATCATAACGTGATCAATGGGCTTTGTTAAAAAAAATATTAAAAAAATAAAGCACTTTCATGCAGCACACGTAAATTTTAAAGAAAAAACAGAAAAAAGTCATGCTTTGTTTTTTAACAAGATAATGAGTTTAAAAGTTTTACAGCCTGATTTCCTCCCCCTTTTGTTCCAAGGACCTTTTATTTTTTTAAATAAGGTGGTTTTTAGTTCCAGAACTCGAATTTGAAGCGTTTTTTGGACGAAGCAAAATAAAAAAATATTATTTTCGCTATCCATTTTAGCGTTGAAGTAGAGGTTGAAGGGGAAGAGCGTACATCTTGTCAGATTCAATAAAGCACTTTTCTGTCATTGAAACCACTAATTAAATAGATAGATACGACAAATTTGCAGAAAAAAGCATTTTTTTATTTCAACAATGACGCTAGAAGTGAGGATTTCATAAGTTTTAAGGCTTTTCGAATTTTCCTAATAAATACAAAATTAAACTTATTTTTGTGGTCTTGCTAAACTTGTTGTATAATTTTTAAATAAAAAGGTTTATGTTTTAACTCGATTTCGAGCGTTATTGCGGACCAACTTTACAAAATATTAAAATAATTCGATTTCGAAAAATCCTTAGGAGATATTCTTGATATCAAACTATCTTTGATAAATGGGAAGAGCTACTATTATAACTAACCAGGACTAACCCGCTTTTTCATGAAATGCCACTTCTTACATTTAGTCAGATTATGCTACGACACAATCTGACGAAACAGCGTCAGATTGTGTAGCTTAATCATTTTACACCATATGCCGACGCTTCATGAAGTGGTCAGGATCTTGATAAAGAGACGGATTTCACTAAAAGACTGAGACGTTGAATGCGGACTAAATCGATAATACTGAAATAATTTAAATAATTTTTAGACTGGAAGTCCTTGTACAACTATGTTAAAATATTGTCAATGGGGAGATAAAAAAGTGGATTGTGATGAAATCTTTAACACCGACCTGACAGATGAAGGTATTTGTTGTACTTTCAATCGGCTGCCACAGAAATATGTTTATCGAAACTACTGGTATGTATAGAGGGTGTACTGTTGGGCCTTTAGGACAAAAACGACTCGATATAAATAATTTAAGGGGCTTCTCTGGTTTGACGGATTGATTTAAAATGCATTTTTGGGGATTGTTTTGTAAGGACCAGTAAATATATAGAACTTTGGAATTTTTATCATTTATTTATAAGTGATTCAAGAGTATACATACACATTTTGATCTAAGAAGACACCTGCCTCGAAAAAATGAACGCACACTCCCTCCACGAAATAAACTATTATGCAAAAAAAAATGAAAATTGGATTTTTGACAGACTTCGAAACAAAAAAAATTGAATTTCATGCATTTTTGTCAACACTTTGTTAAAAAAGAAATATTTTTAATATTGGGGTGAGTCAACCCTATAAATTTAAAGGGAATCGGTCAAGCCGTTCTTGAGATATGGCGAAGAAAAGTTTGAAAAAGATAGTTTTGAGAAAAACTCGTTTAAAGTTTAAAGTCAGATATACTATAAAAATCCTAACTTATGTACCATTAATCTGCGATACCAAAAGTAAAATAAATTTCAGAACGTAAATAACTACACCATTTTTTTCCTAAACCTGTTTAAACTTGTCTGTATTTGTATAAGCATATATTTTGTATTGAAGTGTCTCAGGAATCAAGCCGACAGAACTATCAGCGCCCAGCGCAGCGCTTCAAACAGCTGCTCCTTCTTAGTGCTGCATTTTTATAATGACTTCGAATTTTGGAAAAACTTCTTTTGCCAGATCTTCCTATTACATGATAATATCTTCAGTAACCTAGCTTTTTTTTAACATAGTAAACTATTTCCATAACACCTTATATACAATTTAATTATTTGTAGGAAAAATTTAACTTTGTTAAATTTAACCTTTCCTCCTCATATTTATGACTGGTCCGTAGAAAAGGGTTTTACAGGACCAAATATAGAGCATTCGCTTCCAAGAAGACCCTTAGGTAAGTATTTTGATTATAATTTTTTTAAACTATAAATAAATTGTGGTCCTAAGTATTAAAACTAATAAATAACGAATCAGTAAACAAATAATGTGTCCATACAACACATATACAACCATAATACAACACATCTTAAATCGCCCCTTTTAAATTTCTTACGATTTCTGGAAAGCTTAAAAGCTGCACGTGTGCAACCTGTCACCAAGAAAAGATCAAAAATTATCCCTTCTAACTATAGACATATATCTCTTCTTTCAGTTGATTGTGAGGTAATGGAAAAAATCATTAATTTCCAAATCTTAAAATATTTGGAAAAACACAAAATTTCACATAACAGACAGTTTGGATTTCGTCACAGAAGATCCACAACTGATCTTTTTTTTTGTCTCACATAACTGAAACAAGTTCCTTTAATTTCTTGGTGGATCCCAGATCGTTGGTCTTGACATATCCAAAGCTTGTAGTTCATACACCCACGGTACGTTAGTACCTAGGCCTTCAGCCTTCTTGGACTTTCCCAAAATAAAAAATGAGATATTTCAAACAGTACATCGGCCAAAAATGTCGTCAGTCAATATGAAAGATGTCAAAAATCATATGCAAAAGCGACATATGTCAAAAATTAGCAGATATTTAAAATGGCTTTATAAACAAGAGAGAGATTCAACCGTTCTAAGACTTTTTACTTATTTTGTGTATATAGATAGACTAAGAAATAAATAATCCTTATTTATTACGTTTAGGTCATGGTACTCAGATGGGACTGTCTATAATACTAGATGCCAGGAAAGATGATTATTATTGTTCCTCAACCAGTGCCGTAGGATTTAAGGTAGGTCATACCTTGAATGATTAATTTTAAAATTACCTTGATTATTACCAGTCAAAAAAATCGGTGTAATCATTAGGGACCGGACATCGATAAAAAACCATTACAATTTCGAGCTTAAAATGATAGAGATTACACCAAATAAAAATGCAATAAATACTTTAACTTTCTTTAGTAGTTTTGGTTTTTATTTTGTTATTTTTATTCGGTGCGATTTCTTGTAGAATAATACAAAAGACCTGGCAATAGCAAAAAATTTAGTAGAGTTTTTGCACCACCAAAGATTAAACTATAATATTTTGTAATGCTTTTATATAAATTAAATAAAATAAATTTAATTTAAAATAGACTTTTGTCTACATATAATTAACAAATATTTGATTTAACCTCTATTAGGGTTCATATTTATGCAATTAACCACACAAACATAGTTTTGTTGGTTAAATGCAAATCTCCTAGTGCAGTACGAAAACTCTTCTAGCCTGTTTGTTGTGAACTCGTAAAAATCAGTTCCGTTACATAGGGTAGGTAACTCATATTAATTGAAATAAAATATACTTTGTACTGATTTCTACTATATTGAAACTATGAAAAATATATTTATTTTTTACGACTAAACATGTAGCGACTAAATGGTAGCTTTTTCAAGACTAACTTAATTTAAAAATTTTAAACTAGGTACACAAATTATTGTTTATCAGGTCTGAGTGTTATGTTATAGGTAGGTATAATAAAATTGGGTATGGTCCAATTCTATAGGTAGCAAAATAAGATTTTACAACAATTGTAATTAAATCATTAAAGTGTTATAATACATTTAAATTTAACAATGGGGAATTATTTAGGTCTAATTGACAATTTAATAGAGTGTCGGTATTTTTACAATTGTTTATTTTAAGGGACTCCAGAAGATTCTATTTATGGCCTTGTTTTCTAGTATGAGGTATTTTGAAATTTTGATCAATATTATGATTTTGCTCCATTGAATAATTAGCGTAGTAAGAATCGGTTTTTCTTTTAATATAACTGGTGTGATGTTTTTTTATTCTTTTGGAAAAACTTTTACCTGAATGACCTATATAAGTTTTTGGACAGTCTTTACAAATTAATTGGTAAACTACCGATTTGTATTGTTGTCTTATTAAAATTTGTTGTTTTGTATGAATTTCACACATCGGGGGTTTACCAATTAATTTGTAAAGACTGTTTAAAAACCCTTATAGGTCAGTCAGGTGAACATCACACAAGTTATACTAAAAGAAAAACCTATTCTTACTATGCTAATTATTTAATAAAACAAAATCCTAATTTTGATCAAAATTTTCGAATAATTTATTCAGAAAACAAAGGCTGTAAATTGAATTTACTGGAGTCTCTTGAAATAAACAAACTTAAAAATATCGACACTATATTAAATTGTCAATTAGACCAAAATAATTCCTCATTGTTAAATTTAAATGTTATATAACACTTTAAATATTTAATTGCAGTAGCTGTAAAATCTTAGTTTATTACCTATAGTATTAGACCACACCCCTTATAAATTTTACTATACTTACCTATAGCATAATATCAAGAACTGATAAACCATAATTTGTGTACCCAGGTTAAAACTTTTAAATTTAGTTAGTCTTGAAAAAGCTACCGTGTTAGGTGATTTTATTTTCCGTTAAATTATATCATATTTGTGCTAAAATAATTTTTTTGTATTTAAATAAGTCGTGTACGGGCCAAGAAATAATGAGTTCAAGTAAAAAAATGAAGTTGGAGTGGCTACTTCCATATTCTACTTTTTTATTTGAAAGTGAAAAAGGTGTTTGGTGCAGAATTTGTAATTCTGAATTTATCTGTACAAAACCACATCAGATTGAACGACATGTTAAAGGTCCACAACATTTAGAAAAGATGCAAAGTTTTCCGGGAACATCGAAATTAACAGAGTCAGAACATGTATCAAACGCAGAATTCTGCATGGATTTGTGTGAAGCCTTTATTGCAGCTGATATTCCTCTTTATAAAATAAATCATAGGACTATAAGGACATTTTTGGAAAAACACTGCCACACAAAAGTACCGGACGAATCAACTCTGCGTAAAAACTATGTTGATAAGGTCTATTTGAAAACTATGGACAAAATACGACACAATCTGGAAGGAAAGAAGTTATGGTTTAGTGTTGATGAAACCACTGATATCAAGGAAGATACGTTGCTAACATTATAGTTGGACCTTTAAGTAATCACGAACCGGAAAACTCATATTTAATTAACAGTAAATTTCTTTCTAAAACCAATAGTGAGACAATAACAGAGTCTGTAGTAGAAAGTATTACTTCACTATTGTCAGCCACTAGTATTCAGGAAAGTGTTGTTTTGTTTCTTTCGGATAGTGCTGCATATATGCTAAAAGCAGGACGTCAGTTAAAAGAACATTTTCCCAAATTGCTTCATTTGACATGTTTAGCTCATGCCCTACATAGAATATGCGAAATGATACGTAACTTTTATCCAGTTATTGACACTTTAGTTAGCGAAGTAAAAAAAGTTTTCCTTAAGTCACCTGCGCGTATTACGACATTTAAAGATATGTGTCCTAATGTCGCATTACCGCCACAACCTGTTATTACAAGGTGGGGAACATGGTTATCAGCAGTTTCATATTACCATATAAATTACAATGTGGTAAAAAATGTTATTGGCAGTTTAAAAGATGATTCTTTAAGTGTGAAAAAAAGTAAAGAAGTCATAAATGCACCAAATGTTGAATCTGATTTAAAATTTATTTTTGAAAATTTTGGATATCTTCCGGATGTGATTGAACAGTTAGAAAAACAAAATACTCCCCTAGTGACTTCATTTAATGTATTTCAAAGCACTATAGACAAGCTTAAATGTGTTCCTAATGAAATTGGTGAAAAATTAAAATTGTATATACCAAAAATCTTGGAAAGAAATCCAGGATTTTTAGAAATAAAAAATATTTTTGAGGCACTACAAAATAAAAAAATGACTTGTACAATCATTTTCGTTTTGCTCCAGTTACAAGCTGTGATGTCGAAAGGAGCTTTTTTAGACTTAGACATATTTTAAATTATAAAAGAACCAATTTTACCGAAACCAACTTTGAAAAGACATTAGTTATATTATATAATGCAAATAAATTGTAAAATACTCCTGTTATGTTTTTATTTCACATTTTTTTAAATTTATTTATATTTAATATCTCCTTAATACGCACGCCTATGAATTTACCAGACATAAAAAATGGTAAGGGAACAAGCTCGTTCCGAAATCCGGGCCCTAGTAATCATTAAATAGGGTGCGTTCATATACAACGCTGGTTTCCGGCGCCGGCAAACAAGCGCCGAGAAGCGCCGACCAGCGCTTACAGGCGCGAGTAGAATTCCCCACAATCCTAAGCGCCGACCGGCCCATGAAAACCTCATTATAAAACTTCTCCAAAAAGTAATAAACGTATTTTTAAAATTCTTGACTTTGACAAATAAGCACCTGTGTCCTGTGGCAGCCAGGTTTTTCAGGTGAAACTATCCTTATAGTATCACGCAATTTTTAGACAATTGCAACAGAACCGCAGGAAATAAACCCAGCAACCCCTATATCACCGAATTCCGCGTGAAAATCTCTATCTATTGATATAAAAATTAGTGATGGAACGGACTCATGTTTCACCGGACTACCGAACTCCGGACTCAAAATAAAAAATAAAATATTAATCGGTGCTAATTACATTTAAATGTCAATAAAAGATAATAAAGTACCAAGGAAATATTGTAAACTAAGAGTTTTCTTACAAAGACAATTGTCAGGCAAAGTATTCAGCTAGAGTAATATCATGTCATATATTATGGCAACCCTTATTTAAAAACCACACTTAAAAAATTCTTTAAAAAAATTATAAGAATCACCAAAAAGTTCGTTAATTTATAATGAATTTTAAAATCATAAACAATTTTGTAGAATAATTTACTTATACAGCCTTCAAGATTCTTAAAAATGACATCTCGCAATTTTTTCTGGCAATATTATACCTGACATATATAAAAAATATGTGAGAAAATTAAAACAAATCTCAAACAAAAGAAAAAGATTTATGGCTATCTCTGACATCTGATATTTGGACCTGCACAAATACTAATGTTAGTTTTATCAGCTTAACGGGACACTGGATCGGTGACGATTGGAAAAGGAAAATGTTATATTGAATTGTGATTCATTTCCAGGTAGTCACAAGGGTAGCGATTGCTGACAAAATTTTAAGGTTAGTAAACACTTGGGACATAAAGATAGAAAATATTCATTTAATGCTACGAGACGTGGTGCCAATATGATTAAGGGCTGTAAAGATGCCAATATAGGTAGTGAAAGTTGCTTCATACATACTTTGCAATTAGTAGTCATGGATAGCATTAAAAGTCAACGAGCTGTAGGTATCAGATTTGATTGCAGTTGCAAAACGAATAGCTACCCACTTTGGACATTCTTTTCTAGCTTGCGACAAGTTAAAAAATTCAAGAGGAGCATGGTTTTTTAGTCAAAAAAGTTATGCAAGATGTACCAACTAGATGGAACTCTACATTCTATATGCTGAAAAGATTGCAAGAGTTGAAAAGAGCCATCATCATTTATTGTGCTAAACAAGAAAACCTTGGCTTTAACAGTTTAACCAGCTACCAGTGGGAATTACTAAACTCCGCTGTAAGACTTTTGAGACCCTTTGAAGAAGTGACAAAAACAGTTAGCTCTACAGAATCAGTAAGTCCAGATGTTATTCCTATTATAACTAGTTTACAGGGGTTTCTTTCTGCTGACTCAACCTCATACATGGGAACAACTAGGGATGCCCTACTAGAAAACATTGACAAAAGATTTCAACTAATTTACCAGAATCCCAATTATGTCATTGCTACTGTAT
>JAHBCN010016130.1:0-20026 GCA_019359885.1 Listronotus oregonensis
TATTTATTTATTTATTTATATTTTAATAATACACAAAAGAAATTAGCAAAAAATATATATTTTACAAAAATACAAGCTGTTACAGTAGAGCGGGAAAAAGCGTGTCCATCTTGTCACGATTTCCTCTCTTCTGGTCATTTAAAAAATAAAAAATAGAAGTTTCTTCATCAGTCCAAAGGCCATTATCGCAAAAACAACAAAAAAATTCTCGCAAAATAGCGGTTTCTTAAAAAAAGAAGTAGGTTTTTTAGTTATCTTTTAATTAAAAAAGTAATAAATGAAAATTTCGATTTTTTGTTTGTTCCTGTCATAAAGGAATATATGAAGAAAATTCATGCTAACTTTTAGGAAAATCAGTCCATTAGAATCTGAGATTTTGTGACAAATGTTTAAAAAAAAGTTTCAAAAAAACCCGTTTAAAGTTTTAACTTTTGATTTCAGCTTCATTGATAATTGAATTTCAAAAAAAAAACCCTTTAAGAAGATATTCTTGGTTATCTAAACAATGACGGTATGACAAAAATATATATCCTAAACTTCTTAGCTTTTGAACTACAGGGCAAAAAAAAATATATTGTTTATTATTATTAATTGTTTAATTTAATATTTTATTTTATAATTTTAGTATAGACGCGTGATTTTTGGGATAGAGGCTTGTGTTTTCCAAAAATTTTCTTCAACAACATTTGTAATCATCTGCTACTGTGAAAAAACGCTAAAATCTGCAACCCTCGATGATTTTTCCATTCTTATGATTTATACTGCTCATTTGGTATGCTGACTTCGTAGTGCAGATATATATTTATTTTTTTTTACTCAAAAACGGTACAATTTACAAAAAAAATACACAAGATAAAAAATTTTAATGGACAAGCCATTGCAAAATAAATGGCAAATTTCCCATCTCAGAAAAGATACAGTAAAAAAAACATTGTGGGTTGTTGATTTCAACATTTTCCCAGGGCTTCAGATGATTACAAATATAAGGTTAGAAAGCCTTAAAAACATAAGCACTATTCGGAATACCAGCATCCATGTTTTTTCACATTTATAAAAATTAATATTTCTTTTCTTAAAATTTTTTCGCTCTCTGAGTTTGGGACATATTATGTCCATAGAAACGTTTTTTTATATTTTCATTAAAGAAGTCCGACTGTATAATTTTTCGCAATATTAAAGAAACACCCTGTATATGTACATGTAAAAAGTATGATGCTAACGATTTTAATGGGCGATAGTGAAGTTCAAAAGAAGTCAAAAAACATGGATCAAAATTTTTTTTTTTTTTTGAAATATGGTTTTTTAAACGTTTCCTTGAAAGTGTTAGACAATGTTATGGTTTTAATAACACCAAAATCTTGGACTTCCATTGTCTCAATTTGTTAATTGATACACAACGTTTGGGGCAGTGATGTATCTCCAGCCGTTTTCAAGTGATAACTAAAAACTATTCTTAAAAGCTACGACTTATATACTATCCGTTGTTCACCGAAGCTTAACCGACTTGTCACGGTTCAGCAACGGCACCCAGATATTAGGAATGTCGACACTAGGTTTGCTAAATACATTTTGTTTTTTTTTATTATTATAGCTTCTTTAAATTTTTTTCCAGTGGGTTTCTTTATAAATAATTTTTGCTTTCGACCATTGTATGCAATGTTGTTTTGACCATGCGTGTTCGTTAATCCCTGATTTAGACGTTACCTCTTTCCGTATGTTCTTTGTGTTCTTTAACTTTAATTTTAAGTGGTCTTTTTCCCCCGATGTATACCTCACCACATTCACAGGGAATTTGGTAGATACAGTTATTTTTTAAAACATTGTTGTCCGTAAAGTAGATATGAAACAAATAAGTGACATTTTTTGCGATCCATGCCAGCAAAGTAATGGAATGTAAAACTTTATTAACGTAGAAACAAAATATCTGGTACAAAATAAACTTTACAAAAAGTTGATTTTTTTGCAGCACTTCCAGAGAATTATCTAAGCGAGTCCTCTATTTGTAAATTTTTGGTAAATTTGATCAAGTTTTATCGTCTTTGCTTAGTAGTAATCCTAAAGCTGGATTCTATTCAGTATATAATTCAATGGTGTAGCTACGTAACCAAGGGCCCTAGCGCTCCAATAGCTACGCCACTGATATAATTCTAAAGAAGAATTAGACATATGAGGTGTTGCAAATATTTATTTTGAGATACAGCGTTTTTTTATATTTTATACTTATAACAGATGCATTAAATAACGTCCTAATTAAAAAAAAAATGTGGCAGTAAGCTACATACACAAATAATTAATTAATTTATTTTGAAAGTAATAACAAAAAAAGCTTTTTTAATTTAAAAAAAACCGCAGTAATATTCGTTTTTATGGGGGAAAATCGATACATTTTTATAGTTTGGTTGGTAAAAAGGGCTTCTTAGGTATAGGTGTACCTTAATAAAACCAAAAGTAAATTTTATTAATATGTTTTTATTTTCATTTTCTTCAGTGACTGCATTTTTTGCGTCCTTGGTTGCCTTTAGTTTTTAACTGCTTTTTTGTTATCTACGTCAGTCGTTAGTTGTGGTTATTAAAGGATTTGAGAAACCCTGTAGGGCGCAGAATCCAGATTCATGTTTTACTGATAAAAAACCAATATTGACATGTTTTCTTAATGTTAACGAATATACCTTGACAACATTGCAACAACCCGATGGCACTTTATACCATTATTTATTCCTTCGTTTGTAAAGAACCGCGATGTTCTCGCTGCCGAGCGTATAACGATGGCAAAATCACCTAGGGAACTCGATGACGTGATTGGCACGCACTTCTAGAAGCAACGCCAAGACCACACGGCGTCCGACAGAGCTGGACCAAGTTGGCGACGCTATGAAGATGCTACCAAAAAATTGTTTCCAACTTTTTAAAAATAGTCTATTGTTTGCAGAACATTTTTGAATACCTTACTTGATGAGCTAAAGGCATTAATGTATTACAGCGACCTAGTGACTATACCGCCTATAGACCCAGTATGCCGTTTTAAATAGATAATTAAATAGAAAATAGACCTACAAAATGCAAAATTGGAATTGCCACCTTGGAACAATTATACTCACTATGCCATACAATCGATATATACGCGATAAATGATGTTTTGAAAACTTTAACTTAGCATATACTCCAGTAACTGAAGACCTGAAAGTACCCAAAGCTGTAAATAAATCTGTACAGTTTTCATTTGTAGCGCAATTCTTAGGTCTTCGCGAATGCTTTCAAGCGAGAAAAAGTTTTTTTGCAAATTTTAAAATGAAAAATTTCTTTACCTAAGTACCAAAATCCCTAAGGCCAATAGATTTAATGAGTCATTTTTTAGATTAAAAAAAAATAAAAATCCTAGAGTCATCACTGATCCATATTCAATTTGATTCATATTTCGTTTGGTTTTAATAATCGTATTTAGTTTTGCTATTAATAACTGTATTTAGTTCTCTAACTTGTCACCTAGTTTTTCAACTTTAAAATACATCACAAACTATCTTAAATTATTCATAAAGTTTCTCTAAATACGATTTATCACAAATTGGGACGACTTGGCATCCTGTGTCTAACTTTACTTTCTAAGAGGAAAGAAAAGCCCTATTTATCAAATGGAATTCGTATCCCAAAAGCACAAATGTTACCGCATAAATTTCGTTCCGCCACGCCGTTACACCTGTCGCCTTTTTTATTAATTGTTACCACCTTGCCCTTGTCAGACGGATATGCACTACGTTCTTAAATGTCCTCGATTTGATATTTTATGTACGCGTGCATAAACACTTTTATTATACAATTTAGCAGCGAAAAAGTGGCCCTTTATGTGTTAGTAAAATAAAATAGGTTTTTATATTGCGTTTCTTTATAATATTTAAAACTATATTTGCCTTAAAAGTTGCTAGAAAACAGGACCTTTTTGGTTCTATAAACTGGCAGATCGCCTGAAACAGAAAAAAGAAGAAAAAAACTCCAAAATAACCCAATACATTTAAAATACTTATCTACGTTTTAGTGGCAAGTCTTCCAAAGTTATTAAGATGAACTTAAATGAAAACAAATAAGAAGATTAAAACTGAATTTGTAAAAATTCTGGTCTAAAATTAAGGAAATTCCAAGAACTTATCTATTGTTTATGACTTGTCGTCATAAAGGTCCTATTAGTTTGTTTTGACAAGTATATTTATAATATTCTAAAACAATAAAGGGTAGTGTCTTAATTGATTTTAAACTTATCTGAAATTACTTCAGCATCGAGCATAGGAAACCATGCATTATTTATAGAGGTGTGTAAATATTCGAATTTTCGAATTATTCGAGGCAAATCGAATACGAATTATTCGAATAGTTCGAGTTATTCAAATAGTTTAAATTTTTCGAATGTTCGAACTATTTCGAATAATTTGAACCATTTGAATGATTCAAATCTTTTGAGTAATTGGAATACCCGTTAAAACTTTTTTTTTGATTATTCAGAAATAGGAATTGATTTTGGCGGCAAGTTGTGATAATTTAAAATTCTCAGTATATATGAATGCAACTCATTAATATTAAAACCACAATAATGAAAAGTTGTTGTGGTGATGACTTATGACATACTGAAATATATTGAATTAATTTTGACACACTTTTTTTCTTTGATTATTAACCTTTTAGATTAGTTTTATAAAAAGCAGTTTTATGAAAAATACTTTATTTTATTTAATAAAGACGTAATTTTAAATCGGGAGTTTAAGCGTTTCGTTTGCATTATTATTTTTAAATAGCTACAAGGACTCTTATAATTAGCTTATAAAATATTATATTTAGATTGTTTAAACTATTCGAATAGTTCAAATTATTCGAATAGTTCAAATTATCCGAATAGTTTAAAATATTCGAATTATTTAAATAGTTTGAACAATTCGAATAGTTTGAACTATTCGAATAGTTTAAACTATTCAAATAGTTCGAATATTCCATTCAATATTCAAATCGAATATAACTATTTAATTTGATTTGATTTGACAACTATTCGCACACCCTTAATAACCTAAAATAACAGATGTTGATGCTACACATTTAACTTTATAAAGAGAGATCCAAAAGAACGCCAAATTTAAAAGAGGCGTAAAATTATTTTATTTTCACAAAAAAAGCAAAAAAATACACTATTCGTTTCAAAGGATTTTGAGGTTTCAAACGTAAAAGACAATATCGAGCATATGACCTCCCCTACTAGCCCCACACGTAATTATTTTGTCCATGAAATTCACCATAACCCGATCACATACATCCACATCGGCTAAAGACACATTGAATTTCATGCCTGAGTTTCATTAAATTTCTGAGTCTTGTTCTCGTAGACTTGTGATTTAATGTTACCCCATAAAAAAAGTTACATGAAGTCAAGTCACATGATCAAGTTGGGTAGACTTGGTCTCCTTGTAAAGAGATGAGTCGGTCCGGAAACCTTTCACGCAGCAGTGCAATTGTTTCTGCTAAAATGTGACACGTTGAACCGTCCTGTTTAAACCAAAATTCTCAATTATCATTTGAATCAATTGAGGCAATAGGAAATCAGCTAGCATTATTCGGTAACAAACTTCGTTAACAATGACTTAAATCACTCTTGGGTTCTCAGATCCCTTGACAAGACAAAACCCCAATGAAAACACATATCAAAAATCGCAAAAATAATGCTGCCAACAATAAAAACCAAAAATGGCGGCCCTTTCAAATCCGGCGTTTCTTTTAAATCACCCTTTGTTATTATAATTATTATTTAAATACATTTTTTTTACGTTTTTCGAACAAATTTTCTTTGCTAAAATATTAAAAGCATTTCACGTTACTGTGTGGTTGTTATCAAATGCGTGTTGAGAAATTTTTGGTTTGTGGAATTCTGTGTATTTAATGTGTTTTCTATGTTCTTTTATGTGTTTGGCTAATGGTCTGAAAGTTTTACCTATATTAAATTTATCACATTTACAAGGGAGTTTATAAATAACATTTTTGGTGTTTTTGTTTATATTGTATGGTTTTTATTTTGTTTCTTTAGTTCCTGTAGTGTTTTGTGTTTTTAAGATAGTACAAATAATACAATTATTACTCATTTGATAATTTTTTTTGATAAACCAAGAAAAATAAATTTGTTATGGGTCTATTTTGATTTTGTCTTATATATGATTGTTTAAATTAAAAATAAATAAACATGAATCCGCAACAAAACTATAGAATAGTATAAAACAAATTTATAATTCAAAACTTTTTTAAAAATATTTTTTACATTTTTATTATTTACATACACAACATTACACTGAAACTGACATACCTGATTATTTTATTGAATAGTAATTATTGATATTTATAACGCAATTAGCGTTTTCTGAAATGGTCATATCCAAAGGTCTCTGTCCCGGCTTAAAATAAAGAATACTTCTCTGAAAACTTTGTCAGTGGTTTTATTATGGCGTTATCTACAGCTTTTTTATTTTGAAAATTAGGGCGTTTTTGATGTGGCTTCCGTCAAACATGTCAATTGACCGATGTATAGAAAATTTACGAATAACCCCCTTTTTTACTTAAATTGTAAGATATTATAATGCAAACATTAGGAAATATATTAAATTACAAAAATACTGAAGCATTTAACGAGACCTGCACTTTAAGATGTTAAATATCTAATGTTAGGTAATTAATAAATGCCACTGTTCTGTACAAAAATCCTCTCCGCCAAACAAATAAATTACTTTAATAAGTCCTACCTATTTAACCCTTGCACCGACCTTTAAATTGTCGTATCACGTAACAGAGTCCAGAGAGTACCAACAACATGCTTTAAGAGTGCATTTACGCTACACCTTAGGGGTCGGGCGAAAGGACGCGGAGACGGTGGGCGGAGACTAACAAACTCCCACTACCACAATTTTCGTATAGCCGCATTAAAAATATTATATTTTATTTAGGTTCTTCCAAATTCGGTGTATCGATGCGATGTTGTTTCCGATTGCAAGCCTACAGGAGATAACGTTTTTCGGTAACTATTTTTCACTTAAATGACATAAATTATACACCATTTTAATGGTAAGGAAATAATCTATGCCTCTGCTGTAACGGATTTTTAAAATATGAGTCGAGTTAAGAAAAAATAGTATCTAAACATAACCGATTTTAGAGTGACTTTCTCTCAAGGAAATACTAAAAACTAAATCCAAATTTAAAAAACTATTACAGCAGGAGCCTAGATTTAAGTGTTGGCTTTCATATAGTTTTTGAAAATTATCGATAACTTATACCGTTTTTGAGAAAAACATTATGCCCCGAACCCCAAATTGGATCCAATTTTCTCGGCGCGAATGGACTCTTAAGCAGATGAAAGAATGTACCTGGATGATATTTATCTTTCTATGGCATAATGGGTTACGACTTTGCCAAGTCTACGTTGTAATTTTATAAAAATTCAAAAGAAATGTGCTCGTGGCTATAGAAAAATAGCATTCACGTTGCAAGATGTGTTTCTGCAACAAAAAGCAAGACTGCCCTGATGCTATTCTGTACTACCAAGAGTATTCAGTTGTGCAGTACATCACATGAAAAAATTCCACAAAAAATAATAGTTTCAAACCAAACACAACTTTACCAGGTTGGTCTTAGGATTTCTATAATTAATTACAATGCTAATTTAACAATTAATTTAAATAAGTGAACTTCTTGTAAATTAAATTAGGCCCATAGAATACATGACATATACAGGGTGTCCCAAAAATAATGGGACACAGAGCAACAGCAGATTCCTTAGGTCAAAATAATGCAATTAACGTAAACTTGGCTTATCCCAAAGTTGATAATAACTAATATACAGCGTGTCAAACTTTTAATTTTGTTTTAATTTTTTCGTAATAATTTCTTAACTAAATGACATAGCGGTACAAAATTGGGGATTTGGGGGTTTTTTGAGGCGAGAAACTTAAATTCGTTCATACTTTTAATGTTGCTGGTAAACGCTAACTACAGCCTACCCCACCTGTTTTAAATGGCATAACTTTTTAAGCTTAGTATGTTGATGATAGATTGTTTATTAAATAGAAAGTTACTATAATTTTCTTTGCGTCAAAAATGTATACCTCATTTAAGTCTTTAGGACCAACTGTTTTCTAGATAAATGCTTTTTTTAAGAAACCCGCAATTTTACTATGGAGAATTTCGACCAATTGTTTTCAAACTTTGCAAGTAATAGTTTTCAACACGCTGATCAAAAGTCTCCACGGACACAAAACCCAAAAAACCCCTCTAAACCCCCCAAAATCACCCTTAAAATTCTCCAAATCCTTTAAGGCTGATTTTGGGGGGTTTAGAGGGGTTTTTGAGTTTTGTGACCGAAGAGACTTTTGATCAGCGTGTTGCAAACTATTACTTTGGGAAGTATGAAAACAATTGGCCGAGAACTATTTTTCATAGGAAAATTGCGGGGTCCTTTAAAATGCATTTATCTCGAAAACAGTTGCTCCTAGAGACTTAAATGAGGTATACTTTTTTGACACAGAGGGAATTACAGTAACTTCTTTTTTAACAAACAGGTCAATATACTTAGTTAAAAAAAAAGTTATGCCATCTAAAACAAGTGGGGTAGGCCGTAGCTGGCACCCTCTACCAGCAACATCAAAACTATGGACGAATTTAAGTTTCTCGCCTTAAAAAACCCCTAAATACCTAATTTTGTGCCGCTATGTCATTAAGTTAAGAAATTATTAAGAAAAAACAAAAACAAAATTAAAAGTTTGACACCTTGTACTTAGTTATTATCAACTTTGGGATAAGGCAAGTTTAATTGCATTATTTTGACCTAAGGAATCTGCTGTTGCTCTGTGTCCCATTACTTCTGGGACAACCTGTATATAAGCTTTGAAACTCGCTGGCGGTTTTATTGGGATGTGTATAAGATCTATATTAAAAGTATAAATTTTAAACGATTTAAAAATTAAAAAAAAAAAACAGCAAAGGAATAGAGACACATTTTCCTGCCTAGGCAGGCATATGCATTGCCATTCCAATAAAATGTTAAAGAATAGAAATGTGACACAAATTTTAAACAACGTTACATATACAGTTAAAAACAAAAAAAACTCTATCATGGGAAAAGAATAAGAGCTAACAACCTTAATGAAAAATCCAGACTAAATGAATACATAAATAAAACATTTTAAAAAGACACACATATTATTATGCAACAGCAGTCAGAAGCACAAATATTATGCAGAAACATCTGTATCTGCCCTGAATATAAATTCCGGTTTGATGAATAGGGTCATTGGGTCTCCCTTTACCTTGGCTAATGCCAGTTTAAATATGGCACGCCAAGCTGTCCGGGCTTGTGATGAATCGTCCTTTAAGGATTATGTGGATAATTAAACAAGATTAAAGGTGTTAATTTTAAACACAGATTGGATAAATTCTTAATTTAATTTACTTTATTAAGCAGCGCTGTTTATTCATTAAAAAGAGACGTTCCAAAGAATTTAGCAATTTTGTTTTTTGGGCGGTCAGATATTAAAAATGGACACTACTTATATTTTTAGCTTTGGCAATACTGGGTGTTGTCAGGTGACATCTGATATTTCCACTGGTAAGTTTGAAATATTAGACCATTGAAAAGTTACATTGAACTTTGCGTTTTTTAGAGTCCGCAATTTTATTGTTGGGTTGTGGGGGGGTCACTAGGAGCTTAACTCCAAGTTTGTGGGGTTGCAACCCTTGTCCCGCGGCCGCAATATTAGAAAAAGGGGTGCAAACGCCTTGTTGCTATATCTCCCGAACCATGCATCCCACAAAAATTGTGTTAAAAAGACATAATTTGTAGCAAATTGCTTTGTCTACAATTTTGTCTATTTAACTTTTTGTAATAAAATGACAAATAAAAAAGTTGTTAACAAAAATATGAGAAAATTTTCCAACAAATTTTCTTTTTTGTTAAATAACTTCTTTATTTTTTATTTCACTACCAAATCATCTAAGACCAATCTTATAGAGCATTTTCCAACCAACAATTTGACCTATAATTTTTTTGGATTTGAGGAATTTATGGGCGATTCAGAGCACTCCAAAGTCAACCAGGTTCTTACTACTCGCAATAATTCGGTAACTATGAAACGTCTACCTTAATTTTTTATTTTCATGCATCGTTTTTAATATTTTTCTTAACATTACTATATATTAATTACCTAAAAAGGACCCTTTTCCCCACCACCTATGAGGTAGAGTCTGTAAGCGCGTTTTTTTATGGAGTATCCCCAGTAGGCCTAATCCACGGATAACTTTCAGGTGAGATAATCTTGGAGATAATTGTATATTTTACCTATTATTTACAGCTATTTTTTTACTCTTTTTTGATGGTCCAGGCTGCTGTGCAGGATCTATTCAATGTCAAAAGTAAAGGTTTGGGGAATGAAAGAGTTATAATCGGAGTCATTGTTGGTAATTCATCTTCGAATTCATTTTCCTCCAATAATTTCGATAACCCTATGATGTTGGTACAGGTTTCTTCAGAACAATTAAGGCACACCGCGGAGCATTTTAGACCTGCTTTTCTGCAACCACACATGCTTCCACAATTCCCTTTGCATCTGCAGAAAATTCATTTCATTACATCAGGGGGTGCTAGAGGCTTCAAAGTTTGGATTGGTATCCAAATGTTTCCATGTTTTTTTCAGCCCCAATATTCAGGATTGCAGTATTTTCCGAGCCACGACTGCACCTGGTGGTAAACTCGGAGACTGTGGAAACGGGCTGCATCTTGTGTTGGAGGAAGCAATGACAATCTAAATGTGTTCTTGGTTACTGTTTTGGCAAAGCGTTTGTATCTCATGCTATCCAGTGAGTCATCTTTATTACCGCCATACAAAGCAACAAAAAAACGTTCGCTAGCGAGAGTGAGCAAAGATGGATCCACTTTCTCACTGAGGAATAACGCTGTACCGCTAGCTAAGCTCCATAATTTTAATGAATTTTAGTTTACCCATGTTATAAGCTGCTGATGTTATGTCACATCCTAAGAAAGCATGGAGAAACAGTAAATGCTCAGTCATAACGTCTCCATATAAAAAACTTGAAGGGCGCGTTAGAAATTATTGTAAAAAACAAAAATATTTTATGTTGTATAGTAAGTAAAAAGGTCATTTTTAGGTAATTATTAATATAGTAATGTTAGGAATAGTTCTAAAAACGATGTATGAAAATAAAAAATTAAGGCACACATTTCATAGTTACCGCATTATTGCGAGTAGTAAGAACCTGGTCGACTTTGGAGCGCTCTGGAACGACCATAAATTTCTCAAATCCATTAAAATTATAGATCAAAATATTGCTTGGAAAATGCTCTATAAGATCGGTCTTAGGTTATTTGGTCGTGAAATGAAAAATAAAGAAGGTATATAACAAAAAAGAATATTTGTTGAAAATATTCTCATATTTTTGTTAATAACTTTTTTATTTGTAATTTTATTAAAAAAGTTAAATAGACGAAATTGTAGACAAAACACTTTACTACAAATTATGTCTTAACAAAATTTTTGTAGAATGCATAGTGCGGGAGATACAGTAAAAAAGGCGTTTGCACCCGTTTTTCTAATATGGCGGCCACGGGACAAGATAGCAAACCCCACAAACTTGAAGTTAAGCTTTTAGTAACCTCCCCCACACATCCCAATAATAGTATTGCGTCCTCTAAAAAACGCAAGGTTAGCCCAAAAAAATGTAACATTTCAATGGACTATATTTAATTTCAACTTTCTTATTATTTTGTTAATTGATTGCGATTTGTGTTGTTAGCAGTCACTGAAAATTGTTTCTCAGCGAAAAAATGAAACTAGCTATGATTTGTTACGCAGTACATTGATTAACTTACTTTTACAGGGCGGATAAAGTCCCTTCCTCTGTCACGGTGAACCGCTGGTATAACGATTGTAATAGCCGTTCGTTTACCGACCGAACTTGTTAAGTCAGAAAACATTAATGCTATGCAAAAACTAATAATGCAAGATCGTCATGTGATATACTGTAAGATTGAGGCAACCTAAAGGTGCATTTCCACCGGAATCGGTAAAGCCGATCGGGGCCGATCGCCAAAGCCGAACTGCAAAGCCTATCACCATCTTTACTGTTTCCACCAAATTGACATTATTTAGCCATTTGACATCAAAATGTTCGATGACGACGCGATTCTTGCCTCTGCAGCATTCATAATTATTGCAGCTCAAAAAAAGCGTCGTCGACGACCAAGATTTTGGGTTAGACCAAGTCTTCAAAGCAGAAAAAAATACAGTGCACGTGATTTATACAACGACTTGATACTTGACGATACAAATGTGTTAAATTTAGAATAGAGAAGTAACGGTAGTTTCAAAAACTCTTTCCGAATGTCTAGCAGTGCCTTATGGTCTTATCTGCATTCAACTCCTGAGCAATTGCCATGAAGGCGTCATGTCTCTTATTTTTATCTTCGAGAATGATAGAGCTCTATCAAGGCTAAAACTTGTTCGTTACTCCAGTTCATTATTCGAAAATTACCTATTTTCGCAGCGCAGTACATACATCCGTGACTTCCGCCAGAGAACTGGAAAATAATAATTTGACAACGCACCAAAATCTCTGTGCCGATCGGCTTCGCGTTTCCACCACTTCGATTCGGCTCGGCTTTCTTTGATCCGGACCGACTTTTGGTGGTTCGCCGTTCGGCAAGCCGATCGCCTTTTTATGACTATCGGCAACACGTTTCCACAGATTCGGCTTTGCGGATCGGTTCTGCCGATCGGCTATGCCGATTTCGGTGGAAACGCGCCTTTAGGTATTATTTCACAAATATTGCATGACTATTTAGCTTAAAAAATATTTTTTTTTGTAAATCATGGAATTGTTTGTGTGGGGAACCGTTAAATCTAACGTGTATCGTTTTAAAGCCACAATTAGAGATAATATGATAAAATGTTTACCACAGACGTTCAGGCATATTACCCCTGCTATACTTCAAAAAGTTAGATTAACTCTTTCATATAGGTTTAATATGTGTTTGCAGCAAAATGGTAGACATTTTGAGCAGTTGTTGCTGTTTTCTATATAAAATTATTAGTTTTTTTTTCTTACAAAGTTTGTTAATTTTTGTATTCTTAAGTTTGATAAAATGAATTCAAATTAGTTTTATTAACGTTGAGCAACTTAATACTTACTTAGTCATTGTTAAATTTGACATCTACTTATTCAATTGAAGCAAAAACAAAAAAATCATGACCAGCTTATCACAACACCTTTTTAAATTTGTAATTAAAAGGGAATAATGACTATTTTTTTCTTTAACTGCAGTTAAAAAAAACTAAAGAAAAAGAAAAGAAACGTTGATAAGCATTTGGATTTTTTGGATGTTTTTTTTTCTGTTTTAGGCGATCTGCCAGTTTAGAGGGGTCAATAGGACTATGTGGGTTCAGTTTCTATACCCCGGGACCGGAACTGAGACCAAGAACGATGGAGTCCCATTATGTAAAGTTTCTTCTGGCGTGTACCCAACGATAACTTCTCAAGAATTTTTTATTGCTGGTAACCAAAAATCTATATCAAAAAGATCTTGTCGGGTACTCGCTAAAAACTCATACATTTATACTCTTTAATATGGGACCGCTTCAGTTATGTGAAAAAAGTGTAAATACAAAAGTTGTAGATCTTTTTATTACCTACAACTTTGCCATTAACCCTTTTTCCATAGAACTTGTATTTTTGCCGGAAATCGAGACAAACCGTTTTTTATTCTTAAAAACTCACCTCCTTCCACTTGCCGACCTCAGATCGCCCATAATTTTTTTTTCTTTCATTTTTGTTATGTTCTCTTTATTTTGCAATAAGTTTTAACATACTATTTTTTTTGTTGGTTTTAAAAATTATCGACTCTGGTCTATAAACTGATATGAATGCCACACAATTATTTTTATTTAATAATATAGATCGTCGCTTAAGAGCAGAACCGGCAGTTTTGTTAGTTAGGAATTAACAAAACTACCGTTTCGGACCGCGGATTTGGTAATATCCAAATCATACTTCTATATTTAAAATTAAAGCTACAGCAATCTAAACTGGCCATTTTGTTAGTTAAGATAGTTTATTAAAGTAACAAAGATGCACTTTTTTTATACTACATTTTTCTGAACAAGTGTCTTTTGTGGTTGCTGTGAGTGTTGGCAAATTTTTGGTTTATGAAATTTATGTTTTTTACTACCTTTTTGTAAAATACCGTTTTTAACCCCTTAATAATTGTAGAAAACAGCATTTTACCTCCTTAGGGAGGTAAAATTTTTACCTCCCATTCCAACCCAGCATGCCAATTAATACATGTCTTGTCAATGCCAAAGTCTTAGGTGCTTTTAAATCTTATGTTATACTTTAACAAACTTTTAACACATGCGTTTATCCAAACAATCAAAATTACAATTTAGTAATAGAACACAATATTTTTAAAAATTTACTAAAAATTAGTAGAAAAAATGTTATACAATCCTCTAGGGGAAAGTGTATTTTATTACTTGAATTTTAATGCGCTACGCTTCGTGTCGTACGTCAAATCATCCGCGGGAGGAAAAGAAGCACTTTCCTCCCTTGTTATGTAAATAACTATTATATTATGTTTGATGTTCTTTTATGCATTTGGCTTATAGTCTAAAGGTTTGACCTATATAAAATTCATTAAACTTTCAGGTGATCCTATAAATACATTATTTGTATTTCCATATATATTGTATGGGGTTGTTTTTGTTACTTAATAGTGTTGTAGCACACTATACAAGGTGGCGCAACGGAAACGAAACAGGGGCTATTGTGGACAGAACCTTATTTTTTGGAAAATCCTCAGACCCGTAAATTCTATTTTTAAGGAGGACACTTAACAATCATAACGGTACTCTTATACTTACAACCCGTCAGGAGAGGATGACCCAACCCCTTAAATCTTAAATGGAAGGGGTGGTCAAGTTATATCTCATTTTAGGGATCTTTTCGTATCCTATTTAATGATAACTTACACTGTGTAATTAAAGTTACTAGTTTTAAAGATTAATGCATTTAAGCCATATTAAATGTAACCGCAAAAACAGCATATTTTTAGCCCATTTTCTCACCCTTAGGTTGATAGGTTGATAGGTTTAAAGTGAGTGGACTTTTTACGCCCTTCACTGCGACCACTTGTTCTATTGTGGCTTACACCTTTTTATATTTCTCCAAATAGGATCGGACTTCTAATGAATCCGATACCAGATTGCGAGAGAGTTTTTACATCTTCTCTTACTTGTGTCGCTACCGGACACGAGCAAAATATGTGTTCTGATATGTTCTGGTGTCCCTGTCTCCTGAAGAGTATAACGAGCAGACGAGACGATTAGATCCGCCATGCCCTCTTCTTCCGGTCTAGTGACGTGGGTAGCTACCAGGTCCTTGTTACAGGAACCAGATGTTCTTTATGAAAACGGTCCTATGCGCCTTCTGTTTAAGGCCAGGGAACCCTTTTCCCTATAAAGGCGGTTCTGTCCGCCTTCTGTTTGGATTTAGAGATCCCTTCCTAAGCACCTGTTTGTTCGGGATGGATTAGCCCTTCCGGATTTATCCGTTTCGGTCGGCGTATCTTTGTCTGCTTGTGACCTTGAGTGGCACCTCTCAAAACGGATTTATCCGTTTTGGTCAGCGCACCTTTGTCACTTTTTTTCCTATGAAAGCGGTTCTGTCCGCTTTCTGTTTGAAGCTAGGAAGTAATAGTCCACACGAGCAACCGCATTACCGCAGTAAGGCTAGATACTCTGAGAGGTCACCCTGTATCTCAGAGGCACCGTTGGAGGCACCTGTTTAAGGCACAGAATATCATTCACTCATCAGCACGGTATGCTAACACCTTGAGTTAAGCCTTAGCTTCGGATCCCGTTTCATACGCTAGTCAAAAGAGTTGCCGATAACCAGCAACTCTAGCGCATGTTCCAAAAGATCCTACTGGGCCCAACCACGACGACGACGTGTGCTTGCCAAAGACCTAAAAAAATCCTAAAAATGTTCTGCATATAATTAATTATCGTTAATGGAAAATTAAAAAAAGCATTTTTTTTCGAAAAATGTCGAAAATCACCCCTAATTAGGTGTTGATATAATGACGCAAAACTGAAATGTATGAATAATATCAATAGGAATAAAAGTAATTCTAATTGTATTTTTTTTTTATTTAAGAAAACCTTAAAAATAGAAAAGAATTTATTTTTATAATAATGAGGGCGTTATATAGTTAAGTCCACCCTTAAACTGGCTAAGAGGTTAAATCATCCCCCAATTAAAAAAAATCCAAAAATTACTTGAAAAATCTGGGATATTCTAGATTATTTGAAATTTAAATTGTGTACCTCCCACCAGTATCTATATAAAAAAACACCTCTGTAACGAAGGGTGACTACCCCTAAACGTGATAATATACAAAAATCATAGCAATATAAGAAAACTGTCGAATATTTTATATTAGGTCTTACTCTTTATACGTTCGGGAGTAGTTCACCCCTTCGTTACAGGGGTGGTTTTCTTATAGATACTGGAGGAAAGTTAACAATTTAAATTTCCAATAATTTAGAATATCTTAGTAGTTTTCCCTAGATTTTTAAAGTAATTTTTAATTTTTTATATTTAAGGGATAATTTAACCCCTTAGCGAGTTTAGGGGTCGACTTTCAACTATATTACGCCCTCATTAATATGGAAATAAAATATTTTCTATTTGTAAGATTTTATTTTATATAAAAAATACAAGGATCGCTTTTATTCTTATTGATATTATTCATATATTTTAGTTTTCAATCTTAATTTTTCATTTCCAATAATTTAATATATGCAGAATATTTTAAGGTTTTTGTTTTAAGGTCCCTGGCAAGGGTGAAAAAATAAGCTAACTTTGCGGTCACCCTTCATTTAAAGTAGCTACTTTATTAGAAACTAATGAAAGTTTATTAAAGACGATATTTTCAAAAATCACTTTGATTTTAAAAATTTGACTTCAAATTCGTGATCAGCGACCCTTAAAACTCCCCCACCGAATCTGGCCTATATCGGAAGAGTTTTGGATATTTAGTTCACCATATTGGACACACCATTTTAAATATTGCAAATCTAACTTCCCATTCGTGATTAGCGACTTTCCAAAACCCCCGTATACCAAGTTTGTCTCAAATCGGTGTATTTTTTGGAAAATATTGATTTTTTTGAGGTTTAAAGAAAACGGGACACGTTAATTCTAAGGCTAAATTTTGGTTTTCATAGCCTTTTCGTAATAAACACACATTTGGAAAATAAAAAACAAGTTTTCTATGTTTTTGCTGATACTTTTTGGGAATTTTGGGTACTCTAAACCTGTTTTTTTGATGTTAAAAAGTTTCTGTAATTTGGTAGCTTAATTCTAATACCGGATTCGCGTTTCGGAGGAAAAAATACTTTGGAAAACATATATTGCATATAAAGACAAATTCTTATAAAACAAAAATTTAATTAGTAAATTTCCCTTTTCATTGTGACAACAGCGCCTTTAAATAAATTCAAATTATTTTAAAAGTTCCGATATCGATCTAAAAATAACCAAGCTTACAAAGAACGCCTTTGCGTCGGCATGGTTTTGGAAACTCGTGTTGACATAGCGTATCTAATAAAGTCTCAAGATTTCGCCCGCCAGAAAACAAGCACATGAAATAAAAGAAGGAGACCGGGGACAGGCAATACATGTGTGTTTGGTGGAGGTAACTATGGCTGGAAAGTTTTCTAATTTTATTACGTTAAGAACGTAAAAAAAATCTATAGCATTTTCGGGAAATTCACCGAAAAGTTTCTATTTAAATAATTTGATGGTATGTCAGTTTCCATGGTAGCTAGTGCTTCTTTCTTAATGTTAGCACAAGAAAATTGGCTATCACATCTTTCCCTGTAACCAAATAAAATTAAAATGTTTTGTAGGAGGTGTACATTTTTTAGCTAAGTAAAGCTACTAAAGTATTTCTTTGTGTCAAATCTAATTTGACATGTTTACGTAAAGTTCCAAGATAATGTTAAGTGGTGATTAAAAATAAAATTATGTGCCAAGGCAGGTGTTAACGGCAGTGGTGATCAAAGGCAAAGTGATGATTGACTGGAACTGAAGGATATTAGCTACAAGAAAAAGGTAATAGCTAAACTTGTCGATAAGATAGTTCGTCAGTAATTAATACCGGGTGTCCTCAAAATGTAAATAATTTTTAACTTTGACTTTGAACTTTCTAATATATACTGATAAAAAACAATCTTAAATTTTGTAGTAACGTCGATAGACTTACGCCAAATAGACTCCGGAAGGCGTTTCGGTTTTTCAGTGAAATTTAAATAATTTTTTTGCTAATTTAAAGTGAATTTTCCGTCGATTCTGTTTAAGTAAATTTCGTGTTTTTTTTTCATATTTTTAATAAATTTGTGAACAGCTGATATTCTAACTATATAATAAGTTACGTTTAATTCTTCTAACCTATTGACAAATAAATTAAGGCTGTCAGTGCCTAGTGAAAGAGTAATTTCATACCTTTCTTTTTTCTTTAATATTGTTAAAAGTAAACAAAAATTCAAATTATTTGTCAAGGGAAAATTTTATTTTGTAATTGTTGATATGCCTCATTGGCGTTTCGCAAGAATTTGTAGTGTAATAATAATAATTTTTCGTAAATAAAAGTTGTATATGTTTATTCCATTTCAGTGTCTCAATTAGCAATAGTCATTCTACAGGGCGTCCAAACCTTAAAGTTGCACCTATTAGGTTTGCAGTTCGTATTTAGCCGATAGCAGAGTTTGTCGGCAACTACTTATGGTGTGAAGGCGTACCGATTTACTTTTTTCCATTAGTATTGCTTAACCAGCTTTTTCATTTAAGATTTTGGGGGTTGTGCCACACCATCTTAAAAGGTTGCAGAAATAAGTGTCCTCCCCAAAAATTAAATTGACGGGTCCGGGGGTTTTTTAAAAAAATTAGGAATGGCCTTTATTTTGCTTTTATTGCGCCACCTCGTAGAACATTAGCTACAAAAATTTTTAATCTGGAAGGTGATTTTGTAAAAAACTTTTTAACTAAATAATTTTTAATAGCGGCTTAATTAAATTTTCTTAAATAGCGCAGAAGTAATTTTAATTTATTCAAAAGAAGCCATCGAGCCACTTGAAGAAATTAAATCTTAAAAATGTCAAAAGCAGGTAAAGACTTTCAATTGCACAATAAGAAAATAAATTGGTCTTGTTCCTATGGCATGTTTAAGGGAAAAAAATAATATAAAATTTTAATATTTGCTTAATTAGTTGTTCTAAAATATATATTAAAAAGAGACATTCATCATGTTTTTTATTGCGCTTAAAATATAGTTTAAATATATTGCAGATTGGCATTGTATCTAACCGACGGGACATTGCAATTTACCTTTATGTTGTAGGATTGTTTTTTGATTAATTTTTCCGGCATTTGCTAATGTCCCGTGTTCGATTGTAATAAACACAAAAATGTTTTTTATGTTGACTGTTCTAAATAAGTAAAGTATACTTTTAGTAGTATACTGTTATAAACAAAACATGATTAAGATCTCGTATTATTATTATTAATATTCCTGAAAATAATCATCTATTATTTTTCATTATTTTTGAGATGTATGAACATTTTTAGTTTATAAATAAAACTCTGTCCTTTCCAATGACTTTTAATGCAAAAAAAACTTATATATCAATAATACAAATTAATAGGGTTACAAAATAAACACATCGTATTTTGTTGGTTTCAGAATAGAAATGAGATTTAAAATTTTATTGGTCAAAAAGCAAAAACAAAAAAAAAATTGGTTATTTTAATTAATCCGTGTTGCCACCTCTATTCCTTATGCAAGCTTCAATTCGCGTTGGCATGCTTCTTATTAAATTGTGAACACTGTCTTGGGGTATGTTTTCCCATTCTACTAACGTGCGTCAATAAGCTGTGCGAATTT
>JAHBCN010016131.1:0-19940 GCA_019359885.1 Listronotus oregonensis
TTCTGCCCTACAATCGAAAAACCTAGTAACTCGACTTACTATGTTTTTGCTCTGTTTGAATATTTGAGATCATTAGACTGAGCTCTACCGCTGGCTATTTTTAAACTTTTATTCTGATCATTAGTTACAAAGATATTGTGATCTAAGTTTTAGCAAGTAGACTTACTAAACATATCTATTTTAGCATGTCGAGTTACTTTTATCTTTTTATCTAATTAAATAGTCAAATAAAAAAGTACAAACAAAAAATTTAGTAACTCATATCATAAAAATATTTTTCTTAAATTTCCCAAATAAAAATATAGTAACTTTATGTAGTGTTTTTATACTTTAAATTTACGAACTAAAAACCTAGTAAATAGAGTTATGTTATTTTTAAATTTAATTTTACAAAACTGGTATTAGTAACTTCTATTGGATTTAAAAACATATCAATAAAACAATTAAACAACCTAGCAACTCTAGGTACTAAAACGTACTACAAAAATATTTATAAGAAATGAGTAGTACGTCTAGTTAACACAATATGATTGGTGTTCTCAGCAGTATAAAGTAGTGGGGTTAACTAGATTTACTACTTTCATAAGTCAAAAAGGAGCAGCGGGCGTTTATTTAGTTTAGGCTAAACTTTCAACGGATATTTTTAATTATATTACAAAAATATTTCTTAAAAATCAATCGAGACGGACAAGGAACCAACTCCAACTTACAAAGAAGTCAGTGTTGCTGAGAAGAAAATAAGTAGGAAAACAAATAAAACTTAAACTTTGGAAATAGATTCAAATAAAAATAAAATAAAAAGGAAACTGGAACTTTTACCTTTGTATAAATCAAAATGCAGAAAAAAGTGTTTTGAAAAACTGTCCGCCGATGAACGAAAAAAAATATTTATTTACTTTAAAGGACTTGACTATGGAAAAAGACAACTGTTTTTTGACAAGTTTATAGTAAAAAGAGATGTCAAATACTGAAAAGTTAACGCAGAAACAAACAAAAGATTCACTATCTCTTATAACTTGCCCTTCATTTCACAAAATTATCCCAATTTGGCAGAAAATAATGAAACCTACAGCCCAAACCAGTTATCTACTAAGGAGTCAATTATAGTTCCAGCGAATGTTGTGCTAAAAAATGCGTTAATGATAAGTACATCGGCTCTTACTAAAATGCTGTCAGTATGTAAAACAATGTTTATCCATACACTTGGCTTTAAAACTGATGGTTCCATAACAAATTTTATTACAAGAACAATAAATGACATGCCTTGTCTACAAGACAGAAGAGGAAAGAAACGTGGAGATCAAATGAAAAATATTTCTGAAGTCAATTATGCAAATGTTAAAGAACATATCAATTATTACCACCCGCAAATATCCCATTACAATATAATGCACGCTCCGCACAGAAGGTATTTACCATCTGGTTTGACAATTCATCAAATGCATAAGGATTTTGTTTTAAAATATAAACCTGTAAGTTACGAGACTTACCGGAAAATTTTTGAGAAAGAAAATATTGGATTTACAGCTCCCACACAGAGGGAATGTGCCCTTTGTTCGATCTACAAGCAACACTCCCATGACGAAAAAGTTAACGTCCAGTATAAAATAACAAGTCAGATGAAACCGGAAGTACTTGCTGCAATTCTGCAGAAACAGAAAACGTCGATAAATCCGATCTAAATTTATCTTCAAATGACATAAATAATACTGAATCATGTTCTGTCTGTGATCAATACAATCTTCACAAAAAAAGGTATACGAGTGCTAGAAAATGTTATACTGAAGACACCACAAAATTATGGGATGATGATTGGGAACTTTACGCTATTGACATGCAAAAGATATTGTTGTTGCCTAAAATGACCATAAAAAATTCTTTTTTTGTTAGCAGACTCACAGTTTTCCATGAAACCTTCGCAAATTTAAAACCTAAAGGTCAGAATAAATGTATCTTGTGGCATGAGGCCATCAAGGGAAGAAATGGTCCAGATGTTGTGTCTGCATACTACAACGCTCTAATTAGGCTAAATACAAAAACAAAGCATGTCATTTTTTGGGCTAATAATTGTACTGTTTTTGTCAATGGGACCAGAAACCATAACTTTTAAATATTTTGAGCCTGGCCACATTTTTATGAAAGCTGATGTAAATCATGGTCAAATAGGCAAAAAATGGAATAAGATAGCGCAAGTACTGGATTTTAAGGATCTTAAAAAATTGATTAAGTCTTCAAACAAATTAAACGAGGTTATAAGTTTGCATGCCGAACATTTTAAACCTTTCCAAAATGGATGTATTCCACGAAAAAAGGGCGTCGCTCTTCCAAAATTAAACGAGATTAAATCAGTACAATTTTGAAGAAGCAATTGTAAGTGAGCTACTACCGCATATGCCTCCCCGAAAGCAAATATTTTGGTCCTGTTTGCCAAGTTCAGATAACGTGGATGATCTAGGTAAAACTGCAGCTAGTATTTAGAATTTTGGGCTGCATACTCATAAAAACATTCATTATTGTTTGCGTTTATTTTTCAAAGTTGTGAGCAATAAAAGACTGTTTTTCTATTTATATATTTACCTTTTAGTCTAATAAATCATTAATAACTTACAGTGGTTAATTTTTTTATTAAACATTAATCGAAAGTAACTTCATTAGTATAAATAATAACGTTTTTTATAGTTTTTCGTTAAACATTGTATTTTACAGGCTGTTTTGCTATATTACTTATAATAGTGTTTTGCAAATTCAGTACCAGTTATATCTACTAAATAGGATTTTATATACATTTTTATAAAATTATTTTATGTTTTAGTAGACTAACTAGTTTTATTACTAGCAGACTATCGTCTATTTAGTTTCACCAAATATATATACTATGTTTTTGTAAAGTAAGTTCAGTTAATTTCACTTCTAACTCGAGTTGCTATGTTTTTAATTTGCATATCTATAAATAGCGTATAATTAGTAACTCAAAATAATAGAATTACTATTTTTATACGTACAAAATGCAAAATTTTCTTCGTTATTCTAAAAGAGAAGAAAAAATTATATACTGTGTATATTTTAAGTTATCGAAAACTTTCTTTACAAACTAGCGGTAGGCAAGCACATTTTAAAAACTTTGGATCGACTTTGCCGAAAAAGTTGTTTTGAGAGTTACTAGGTTTTTAGATTGTAGGGCAGATTTGTAAACACATATACCTTTTTTTATTTAAAGAAACAGCTTGTATTAACAAAACAATTAAATATTATCAAACTTAAAAAATTAAACAAATTGACAAAGAAGTTGCAGTATTCTTTTAATTATTGGTTTGCTACCTTCTATTTAAATATTTCTTTAAATAGTGGCGAATTTATGTCTTCTTTACTTTTCAACAAGATGAAACCCTTTCGGTCTTGGTCTCAGGGTATAGATACAATTTTTTGTGTGTGTAATAAATTTTTTAAAGGTAAATATTTTAAACCATTGATCAAACGCATAAAAGAACATCAAAACTTTATAAAAAAAAAAAATCCACACAGAAAAAATCTGCCAGCATGATGTTATAATATGGCATATTTTACATATAAAAGAATTACATTTAGACCTGCAAATACAAAATACTTTACTTACAGAGTAAGAAGAAAAAGTTTGGTTTTAATCTTTGGTGGAATATTTATCAAACTTTGGCACTTGCCATTGCTTTTGGAAGTTTAAAAAGATTTTAGTGGAATTTTTTTAAGAATCTTTTATTAATAGCAATATATTGGACTTTATATTACCAAGGGTCTTGATACAAAAATAGGACCTAATTATGATCCTTCGCCTAGTTTTATTAGTTTCCAGGGAATAAAAAAAAAAAACTCAAAACTAGTAGTTTTTGCTGTCTTACATATAATGCACGGGGTATCACTAATAAGGTAATTAAATTTGCAGTGGACTGGTAAAATATTATTTAGGGTGTTACATAAAAAAACAAGTTTTTGTAATAACTTAAAGAGCTTAACGGACAGAAAAAAAAACAGTACGCCACTGGAATTTACGTAAAAAATTTTCAAAATGTTGCCACTAAAAGTTTTTCTCTATCCCCATCTTTTTTTTTAAAAATCTGCCCCAAGAATGTACAAACAGAATTGCTCTCTTACGATTTTCTCAATACCTACCCGTATATACAAAGAAAATATGCCACCCTGTACCTACTTTGAATATTTGAAAAGCAATTTTATTTAATTTAATTATAACTTTAAAAATATGTCTTATAACAAACTAGCTGCGAATACAATTCAGCAAATTACATTTTATTTCCTTAGTTTTTTTCTGCAACATTGCTTCTCTGATATTTAAGCCCCCTTCATCCATCTTTTGTAACGAAAGTTTACCGTAAGTTTGAAATTAAAAGTTACTACAACATATTTTACTTCTTTTGTCAAACTTAGTTGTTGTTTGGAAGAAATATTTTTTATGTCAATCATCAGTAAACTAAGAAATTAACTTTTTAGAGAGCTTTTCTAACTAAATATGAGAGTTTTATTTTAAAGCTATAAGAACAGTTGTGAAATCAAAGCAACAATTATTTTAAAGTAATCCTGCCTTTATTCTTTAGTTTATTATGATTGTGCTTTTTTGGACTTTCTATTTATGTTTAAATAAATGCAAATTAAAAATTTATCGTCGACTCTAAACTAACATGTTATTAAAGTTGCTTTTTTGTATACTTACACAAAGAATAAATTTTAGTTACAATTTCTTAGTGTTTTATTGGCTGAGAGGTGTATCTTACCCTATATAACATTAATAATTAATTAATGCCTTTTTTTTAATAGATAATCAAAGGTATTGTGTTGGAAAAAGGTAATGTAATTTGTATTATTGTATTCTAGATATTTCACAACTACCACCAGATCTGTCTCCTTTAAAACTCATAACTCATAAGTATTCTTTCAACCTTGTCCAAAATCCAGAAAAGATTCTCGTTAAAGAGTTGGGAGGTTGATATGGAAAAAACCATGAATACAATCCGGTATTAAAAATATTTGTGATGCAAATACTGCTTTTTTAACTTTAACAAATGATTTATTTTATGCGTTTGAGAAGCGTCTTGTAAGGGACCAACCTGTATTTTCAAAAAGACTATTTCATTGCACAAAAAAAACCTTTTAGCACAATGTGGAAAATATAACTTAATAGGAGGATAAGGGCTTCTAAGATAAACAATAATTTGAAATTTATTTTTATAACGTTCCCAGGACTTATCTCATAAATATATCGGTTGTAAATATTTTAAGAACCCAAAACCTTAATTTATCGCATCTTGGAGATTAAGTAAACGTAAAGCTAAACAGTAAAAAATATCCACGTAGATGTCGTCTAATGGACCATCTGCTTGCCGTGCATCACTTTTTGTTAAACCGATTTTACCATTATGAAAAACAAAAGAATATATAGAAAGACTCTGTTTTTGTAGCGTATTAATTTGATTTGTGAAGTAGTTTCGTCTTATGATTTTTTTTACCTATGTAAAACAACAAGAAAGAGATGAATCCAAAATTTACGATAAATTTCATACAGGTTTTTTTTTCTAATCATAGACGGACCTTCTTAGTATAGAAATTAATAGAATAGATTACTATAAAGTATTTTATAAAAAAAGTAAATAGACTTGAACATTAAAGCCGTAAATTAGGATTTAAAAACTAAATGAACCCCGATTTAGAACCACTCGCGCCCTCTAGTTTTAGGGGGCCAAAGTGTGCAATAAGGCGTAAAACAGAAACCACGCTAACAGGGCGGGATTACAGGGTTAATATTCCTGTTTAATTGGTGGAAAAGGGCCTAAGCCAGGGACCACGCGAAATCAAGTGGGGATCTATCAGGGAAGGACGGATAGGTTTCATGGAATTTTAAAATCATTTTTTGAGATAATTACAGTCTGAACCTCATTATAACGTGTTGTGTTTTACTCGTGAGTTCTCTGTTCAGAGGGTTTTGATCTTAAACATTTTTCTTGTAAATTAAATTCTTTTAAAAGACAAATAGATTGAATATTTAAGGGAATTTTAAGGGTATCCTTTTTAAAGGGGAAAGGGTTTATCATCCTTTTTTTTTTTTTGTAAATTATAAACAGCAATAAGTGATTTTAAATATTTTTGTTTTCTTAAAGCTTGTATTTCATAAATTTACCAGGGGATCTAATATTTTTTAAATTGGTTTTAACTTACACTTAATAAATAAAACCTACGGCAGTTCATTTCACACTAAAATCTAGTTCTCATTGTTATAGTCAGTTCTATTTTTTTTTTAGTTTATCATTGTAAATAGTTGCTTTACTTATATTTGTAAATAGATTTAATTGTTTTGATAAATTCTTCTTTTATTGCTCTGTGGGAACACATTAGAAAAAGGGAGGGTTACCTTTGTGCGCTAGTGCAATCGTACCAGGTGGCAGCAAAGAACAACAGAGAGAAACCCAAGTACAGAGACGACGAGAAACAATATAGTTGTAGGCGTAATTGGTAAGATCCAATAACCTAGTAGTCCTTGCATACTAAAACATCAAGAAAGAAGACCAGCCTACCTTCTGGGGGTGCCTTTGTCATCAAATAAAAGTTCCATTTAAATTGAAATAACTCCAACCCGAAGTGGGAAAACTAGTTCTCGGATGTCGGTCACTAAGCTACCCTTAACAACTTTTACGACAAGCCCATATTTTCCCACAGTCTCTATGCTAAAACAAAATACTTTGGTGTAGGAAATATTGCTTAAATGTTTTTAAAAGGTATTTTCAAAAATGCGCCTATTGTATTAAATTTATTTTGATCCAAAAACCCGTTAAATTTTTTCTTTTGCCTATCAAAGAACCATAATCCAAATAAATTTTCTCAGAAAAAGTTAGTATCTACAATTTAAAATTTGCTTAAAATTGGTCGTCAGACCACAAGCGGTGTAACCTTACAAGGGTTGCGGAATTCCAATATTAGTTCTTTTTTACTTCGTTAATATAATTTTTTCAGAGCAAAAAAATAAAATTGCGTTTTTTTTTTTCTATTTAGGATAATTGGGTTTAATGTCAATTAATTATGCAACATAATAAAAGTAACGGGTAATTACACCGTCAAAATTCATCGCAATTACCACAAAAAAAAAAAACGGGTTAAAACTCTAAAAACTCTTTATTATCGTTTAAGAATAACACCTCGTATGTAATCATGATTACGGACGTTTTGAACCAGTGCAATACATTTTTATTGTTGTAGCCATAGTTTCTGATTTTTTAAAATAGACGTTTTTTTTTTTTAAAGTTTTTTGTTTAAAAAAAAAAAAATTTTTTTAAATTTCCCTTTAAAATTAAGAAAAGTCTTTCGGGTTTGGAAAATTCCCCCTTTTTTAAATTTTTTTTTAATTTTTAAATTTTTATCAAGTTTTTTTTTTTTTGGCCAGTAAAAAAAATTGGTTTTTTCCTTTTTTAGAATTTTAAAAAAATTCCCCAAGGAAAAAATTAGGGAAATTGATTTTGCCAATTTTTTTAAATTTTATTTTTTTAAAAACATTTTTTAAAAAAGGGTACATTTTTTTTTTAAAATTTTAATATAAATTTTTTTTTTTAGTCACCCCAAAAATTGGGCCAAGTAAAAAATTCCAATTTTTTTTTTAATTTAAAAAAAAAAATCTGAAAAAACCTTTTCCCCCAAATTTTAACTGATTTAAAGCCAAAACGCAAAAAAATTTTTTTTTTTAAAATTTTTTTAACGCACGATATTTTAAAATTTTAATTAAGTATTTTTAAATGAAATTTAAAAAAAGATTTACCTTGTTAAGTGTCTTTTTTAATTTTAACAATTATAGATTTTCTTATTACCTTCAGCTTAATTATCTTTCTGCGACTTTTGGTCAATGGTTAAGTCAAAACTATTGCTTTTAGTCAGAGCCTTCAGTGTTATCTAATGAGATAATTTCTTAAATTACGTTACTTGTTGTACCGGATGTCCAAATAAAGAAGGAACACCGGCTGTGTCTCCGAAACAACGTATCGCAACGTTAAGAAACATTATTTTCAGTAAAAATAGCCAAGAGAAATAGCTCCATCTCCTATCGAAAGTGGTTTCCTCGCTTAAAAGAAAATTTAAAGCTCTTTTAAATGCCCTTCGTAGTGCATTAACTAGAGGGCGTTGTTTAAGGAAAATTTGATATACTATTTTATTGTAGGTTTAAAAAAGAAAAAAATCTACAATTCATTAAAACAGTCTTGGTGACAGACTTAAAGAATAATTGCTATAAAGTAAAAAAAATACTATCAGCTATTTAAAAATTTGTATTGTAGCCACTAGAAAACAGAATGAACAATCCAAAACATAAAAATGTCGTGATTAAGGCGTATCTTAATTTCAATTAGAATATTAGTCAAGTAGGCTTGAAAATAAGAACAAGAATAAAAGATTGAAAAACGACATGACTTACAGTTACAGTTATCAGTTTCACTTCAATTTTTAAATAAATAAACTGCTAGCATATTTTATGCTACTTCATTTGGAATTTTAATTTTTTAAGCACATTAGATTCTTATAAGGCAACCTTTTAAAAAATTGAATTAGAACTGACAACTGTTAACCCAAAGAAGTTATATCGTTTTTTAATTTTTTGTTCTTGTTTTTTTTCCAAGGCTAGTTACTAATATTTAAATTAAAGTAAATAAATGCTTCAATGACGATGACATTTTCATGTTTTCGTTTGTTCATTCTGTTCTCTAGTGGACACAACATAAACTAAAAATTGTTTTTAGTATTTTTTTTTACTTTGCAGTAATTATTATTTTACTTATTAAATCACTCGAAAACGAATTTAGATATCAAAACGCGGTTTTCGCCAGAGTATAGGTATTTTTTTCCTCTTCTAAATCTACAATAACAAATCATATTGTGCCATTTAACTTTGTTAAAAACATCTAGAAAAACCTAGTTTTCTTAAATAACGCCCTCTAGTTGGTAAACTACATACTAGACGACACCAAAAAGCTTAAAATTTTCTTTTAAACAAGTACTCACTAGAACTACTTTCTATTAAAGATGTACACATAAAGCTATTTGCATTATTTATTATTATTAAAAGTCCTTAACCAAACTAATGCAGAATAAGTTAGAGTTTCCGCTCATGTTATCAAAATTGTACCTGATACCAACTATTTTTGAAGAAAAAATAGGTTATTTAATTTACCGTTGTGGTTGCGCCATCTTGCGGGTGTGTTAAAAACTTTAATAGCTATTTGTGTATTAAGAGCGCAAAGTAATACATTGTAGCTCTGAGCGACAATGTCCCTTTGCGCTCGAATTACACACAAGATTTTTTTTACAACCGCAGATTTTATAAAATAATTGGTAAAAAATAATAGTTATTGATATAACCTTAAATTTGACAGTTCACATTTTCAAACGTGCAAGCATCATTTTGCGCTACAGATGTGTGTTATTATGAAAATGTTATTTCAGTAGTAGGTATTTACTGCAAAAGAAAACATTAAAAAAACTATTTAGTACCCTTTTAATTAGTAATTTACATATTATTGTATTACGTTATGATTTAAATTTCTATGTAACAATATCTAAATGTTTTTGGAATTCTTCTAATACCTCTTTTTTTTTAGGGGTGAAAAACCAGGCGAATTACTACTCGGTATTAAATGTCTGTGTTTGATAACATATATGTAATATTTTGAAATGATTTTATTTATTCTTTTTTTGTAAAAATATTGTAATATTTGGTCGAAAAAGTGTTGTGGAGTATTTACCTTTGGCATCCCAGTCAACATCGTGGTACGAAAATCGTAGCCGTATTCGTCGATACTGAAATAAATATGTATAAATACGTTTGAACAAACCACAATAGACTATTTGACAGGTTTTAAAATCCATTTTATATTATGATTATTTTTTAATTCTGGTACCTATTTGCTGAAAAATATCAAAGTAAAATTCATATTATGCGTAAAACGCTACTTGACAATATGGCGCTGCAATGGGGTCAGTGACGTCACTTGCCGTATTCGATCTGTAATATCATTCATATTGTAGCAAACAAAAACGAAAGTGCGATTTTATTTACATTTGTAGTAGACTCTTCTGAATGCTGTTGAACAAACCATTTTTCAAAGATGTTGGTCGCAGTTCTCAATTAGCGCAGTTGTTATTAACTGAATGGTGTATTTGACATGGCTCAATTTTTTACAATTACATATTTTATACTTTAAAACTGTCCATTATCAGATAATTATTACAATCAATTTATTAGACACCAATAGCTGTTTTAAAAACTTTTTGATACGTCAAATAATCATTTGTTTATTTTTCTTGACAGCAGCGGCAAGCATGGCCTCCTATCATATCTAAACATAATACTCGCCTGTGTTATGTGAAAGCTATAAATATAATTAGTTTGAAACAGAAAAAAATAGATTTCTACCACCTTTAGAAGTACAAAATTAATAAAAAATAAAAGAAGGATATCGACAAACCAATTTTTAAACTGTTTTTCGTAACTAAAGTTGGTAGTTTTGTATTTTATTTAAAGCGATAATTTGGACATCAATGTAATTTATAGATAATGCGAATTGTTTACTAAATATACATTTCTACTATCTTTAGTATAATAAAAAGTTTAGAAAATAAGAGTTTGTAATCAGAATAACTATTTTTTAATTACTTTCTATAACTAAAGTTTGTAATTTGCTTTATTTATCACTTGATTTGTCGTAATATACATAGTTATATGAGTAGAATATAAAATTCAATTATTTTTAAAAAAGTACATTCCTACCACTTTTAGTGGAAGAAAACTCCGTCAGAACGATGTAGGGACTTTCCGAACATACACTTTTATTATTCTGTATAACTAAAGTTCGTAATTTGCATTTTACCACTATTAAACATTCAACGGAACATGCAAAGGTGAAGTAGTTATTAAAAACAGATTTAATAAAACCGTGGCTACTATACCAATTTATTTTATTGTAATATGTATATACATTTAGATCTTTATATAATTATTACCTAAATCTATATAGGATCTAGTCATCTTTCTTATTATTTACAATATTAAAGGTAAAGGTGCAATTCTCACAATTTTTAATGACAATTTCAGATGAAGTTTCTACTGTTCAACGCCTACTGTGGTGTCAAATTTGACGTTTTTCTATTACGGTTTCCTTGATAACTCAGCGAGCACAAGTATTTTTCGCTCGGCGAGCGACAAGTAAAAAACGCTTGATCCTCGGAAAAGTGCAACTTTGTGTTTTGTTTTTGAAGCGCAAACATGGTACTCTTCGCGCGGTTGTAGAAAAAATAATTTTCAGCGATTTCTCTTGACTACTTGTACTAAAAATATTCTTTTTAAAACGCTGTGTAACAAATAGTTTCCGAGATACAGCCGGCGTCCTTTCTTATTTGGACACCCGGTACAAAAATATAATTTTTGTTTATAAATTAATAGATTATAATTAATATTAAAAAAAATGTTTAGCACAATATTACTGACACATTGCAATACTGTACATATTAGTGATGCGACTCGAATAGGATTTTGTGACTTAAGTAACTCGAGCAATTTTACTACCTCACTCGAGTCATACTCGAATTTTAGCAATTTTAAACAAATACTTTTATTATTTTATATTTTCTTACTAAAATGCGGCGAACTACGAGATGTAGGTTTAAACCTGCAAGTCTTGGTTTGTATTGGCGGGGTATAAATAAGTAAAAACATAAAAATAGAGTAGTGAAGTAACACCGAGTGACAACAGAATAAACTCGATGCGCCGAGTTGACACGGTAACTCGAGTGCATAGATACTCGAGTCAAATTTTTGTTCAATCGAGTACAAGTTTGACAAACTCACTCGAGTGACTGAAGTAAAAACAGGGCTCGAGTCGCATTAATAGTACATATTAATAATAATAATATTATTACACTGGTCAACATTTGATCTACGCGGGAACGCCGGAAGCAGTGAGGTGCTACTAAAATTTTTGGGGTGGCTGATTACAATAAGAAGGTCGATTCACCTCCATCATGTCAGGTTCAAGGTAATTTGATGGTAAAGTAAAGAATAAAACCGTCAGAAAAATCTAGAAAAATTCATGTATAGGTTTTCGAGGTCACCAAATTTGAAGCCGGCATTTATTTACATCTATCCTAGAGGTTATCCAAAGTTATTTCAAGGTGATTTTGGAAGGTTTTTGGGATAAAAATATAAAAGCTAAAAAAAAAAATCGTACGTATGTTTTTAAGGTCGGCGAGTCGGAATCTGAGATCAGTTAACCTTTATAAGGTCAGGTTTAAGATCACTTGAAGGTCAAGTGAAAAAAAAGGCATAGAGAAAATCTGGAAAGTTCGTGCATATATGCGACCTTGAAAACATATGCATACATTTTTCCAGAATTTTCCGATGTTTTTTTTACTTGACCCTCAAATGACCTTAAACTTAACATGATAAAGGTTAACCGGCCCTCTCATTGTAATCAACCCCCCAATTACAAGAAAGTAGCACTTAACCGCTTTCGGCGTTTCCGCGTAGATCAGATGTTGACCTGTGTTATTAATTAAAATAGTTTTACTTTTATTTTTATACTATACTTTTAAATGTAAACGCTGACAAATCATTTTTAGCACCAAATATTTTAATGTATTAAAGGAAAATTTAACCGCTTAACACGCACGTCTTGCCTCTCCCATAACATTAATGAAGTTAACTAAAGATGTCGTTAAGATGACTGTGCGTCGTTAATACAAATGTATCACGGTATTAGGAGATTTAGATAACGACTAAACAGAATACAGGGTTTAGAATTCCCTTTTATACAATCTCGGCGCGTATCACGCATTAAGGGATAATTTTTGTCGCCAAGAGAGATCCATTACAGGCATATTTTAAAGTTAGGGTAAATAAATGAGATTTACTTTAAGGCTTTAAATATAATGCTTTGTATGTCCGAGCGTTAAATGCAAAATCTAAAAAAGTCACTTTAGGCCTTTAAAATTAAGAAAAGGGCTTATGAAAACAAGCGGATCTGCATAATAGCAGACAGCCAGCCATCACTAGGGACACTAATAAACCCCAGGGTAACGTCCAAGCTGACAGGGAAATGCCAGAAGAAGTCCTGGGAAAACGCAACAGGGTAACTCTCCAGTGGTTACCAGGACATTCGGAAATGGCAACGAAATAGCGGATGAGCTAGCGAGACAGGGATCCTCCACATCATACTTTGGACCAGAACCTGGGCAAACCAGGGGATGGATCCAAAACAAACACGAGGAATACCGGGGAAGCCTGAGTAGCATAAGACATGTAAAAGGCTTTATATAGACCCATCCAAAAGAACGAAGGAAGAACTACTTAGACAAAGTAGAAAAAGACATCGAATATAAGTGGGGTGCTAACGGGGCACGATAACCTAAGAGGACAACTATACAAGATAAGCTCATACAATGGCGACCCAAGTTGCAGAATATGCCACAAGGGGGAAGAAATAACCTACGATATCCTGTGCAAATGTTAAGCGTTGAATCACAAAAGAAAGGCATTATTTTGGCAACCAAAAATGAGCCCAGAGGAATATATTAACCAACCTCGGGGTTATACGGACTCGTAAAAGGAACAAGACTAATGGGAGGATTGGTATAAAAGATAATGGAAGGTTAGGCAAAAAAAGCCCAAGAGGCTGCGGTAGTAAATCAAGATGGCTTCCAGGGAAGAAAACGAAGAAGAAGGCCTTTAAATACTTTCTTTGTCCAAACAGAATGTTTTGGAATTAGTGGGCAATACCTTTAGGACTTATTGTATATGTAAAATTTTATGAACATGCCTCGAAAAATGCACCCTAAGATGGCTAGAGCCCCCAGCCCCGAAGAATGGAAGTCACGTTTTGCCTTATATCTCTGAAACGGTTGAAGATAGGCCAGCTAAATTTGGTGAAGTTGTTTATTTTCTAACCTTGCATACAGCTGATTTCCAAAATTGTACAAATTTTTTCAGGGGAGTTATCTACCGGATGTGTGTCTGGTATATTACAATCTAATTTTTTTTTTATTTGTGGAATTTTAGTACTTTTAGCACCAAAGTATAAAACCTAAAATATTTTGATACAAAAAAGAAATTTCTAATAGATTTGTGTATTTTGGCCCATTTTAAAGTTAAGTCATGTTAAAATATATCATAATATTATTCAAAAGTAAATTAGCGAAAACTCTAATTGAAAATTATCAGTAGTTGGCCATGAAATAAGTGGCATTTGTTTGGACACGCTGCTACATCGGATGTTTTGTTTATTGCTACAAGTTGCTGCGAATAAATAAAATTTAAAAAGTATATATAATGCATTTCTTTTTTCAATTCGGAGTCCAACTGATGTGTGGTTGGACTCGATTTTTGTTTTTTTGATGCAACTGAGACGAATAGCCGTAAAGATCTGCTTAATAAAATCACACTAGCGGGAAATTAAATGAGGCAAAACCCTTTCAAAATTCTTTGGGCATCGCAAAGTATAAGCCGTAGAGATAAAATGTATATAAGGGAAAATGTAGTTTATTTCAACAGCTTTTAAAGAAGTAAACAAATTTTAATAGGTTTTAAGGTAAATAATGCCCACTTCTTTTGGGCAATTTTTACCTTAACTAGTGGTATCGTAGAATTTCTTAATTAATTACACCACACTGATACATTGGGTAATAGTCTGGTGCTTCATCTGAATAAGATTTTTTTGGCTTTTAGGACTATAAGTTAAAATTTATAATATACAAACGATAACACATTCTGCGGAAAAAAACTCATAATTTAAATAAATTTAAATAAAATTATAAACATTTACTTCTTCTGCAAAGAAAACAGAAAATTTCAATCCTATTTTTTTGGCCGAATATTAACATTTAGTATAGCCTCATGCCAAAGACGAAAAAAGGTTTATTACTCTTGCTACCCAAAGGAAATAAGAACATAATATATCTTACTCTCGCTTTTAAAAATCTTCAACAGATACCTTGACGTATCACATATATCACAAATAGGTAGTTATCGATACAGTAGTTACCAATACATGTAAAGTATGAAAAGATTATAGGCAGAATATAAGGAACCTTTATGTCATAGATGTGTTTTTAACAAGATATCAACCTGGTTTATAAAATAGCAAGAGAAGAGAAATTTACCACCGGATATGAGACAATTTAAGAAGTAGGATTATAAGATCCATTATAATAACAGTAGAAACCATAGAAACAAAAATAAAAAGGAGTTACTTGCGATGTGGAATTTCATTTTATCATGCTGGCCCAATTCAAAATACGGATAACTTAGTAAAATAAATAGAGAAAAAATGTAGCTTTTATTAGCATATAACAAACTAAACAAATTTTTAAAAAGTTTTAGTAGACCTATATATCGAAAAATAAAAATTCACGACAAATATATTTATTTCAAATGGACAAACAAACAGACATTTACAACGAAATTTTAATACTCTACATAAAAACATGTAGCATCTAAAATTTGCAAAAACAAGTGCTTCACCATTATTGTTTTATTTAAAAACCAACATAAGTTAATTTTAACTCATAAGCAAATTAGAATTGCATTAATATAATTACACAGTAAAAAATATTTAAACACCACATTGACATTTATTTTACGTTGTATATTTAACCAAATTACTTGCAGCTTTGTAATGTATTGTTATTTTATTTTCAGGTAAGTTTCACTGTCAGTTATTTCCTACGAATTTAAAAAAAAAGCAGGTAAGTTTTTTCTAAAGATTTTAAAACCAAAATTAATCAGATGTACAAATGTCTAAGAGACAGTTTGTATATTTAGAATTATTTTTTATTTTCTAAACTTAAATTTTTCGGTTTTGTAAATAATATTGTGTTGAAGATTTATTGTTAGTTAACATAGTACATTTTTTATTTTTTTCGTGTTCAATGATTTCTTAAGAACAATTTTTTTTACTAAAAAATAATAAGTTATGGTATAACTGCCGATGCGAAAAAAACAGTTTAGTTTAAAACCCCAATTATGTTAGCTAAAATTAGATAAAAGAATTAAAACAAAATTATGGAGTATTAAAAGTAACCGATATTTTTTATAAAAAAAATATATTTTACGTAATTCCTAAATTAAATACTTAAAAAAGTTTTAACGTTTAAAGGATATTTTTTAAACAGATATTGTAAAATATTTTTAAGTAACTTGACAAGAAAAGTCGCTACGGTCCAGGTCCCGGGATATATACTAGATAGTAAAAAAATATTCAGAATCTACTAAATTTTATAGATTTAGTTTTAAATATTGTTACTTTGTAAGAAATGTTATTTTATTTCCTTAAAACTGTAATCAACTTGCTAACGAATCTCTAACAGGGTTTTTGACTATTGAAGGCGTTTTAAAGTTTACGTTTAAAGTGATTTGCAAGATCAGGGAAAGGGGTAATGGATTATGTGCGTGGGGCAAGTCTAGACCCTGGACTAAAGCAGTCCCTTTTGTCAAATCCGGCGACAAACCCAAAGAATATTTTATAGTTAATGAATTTACACTTTATATACAATATAAGTTTTATACAATTTTGTCACAATGAAAACAATATTTATATGACATAATGTTAAATATTATTGGTATATTACCGAAAACCAAAATTAATAAAAAAAATCAATTTTTTTATTGATTTATCTTAAGATAGTAAAAAAAAACGATCAACTTAAAATGTTTCTTTCCTAAAACAATCTTTTAATATATTTTAAAAAATATCCAATAAATTATTTTTTTAACAAACTAGTTTCAGTTTTATAATAAAATTTGAAAATGAGACATAACTTGATTAACTCACTTGTAATTAGGTTTGTTTTTTGCCGATATTTCTAAATTTTTATATTAAAACAATTTTTGGGAAAAACGCCGGAATCTGCTAAGTTTAATTCTTTTTTGGTGCATTTTCAGATGGAATTAATATATACAGGTTTATTTCTGTAGAAGGTATGACGTCATCTATATTGTTTTTAATCAAAACATTTTTTTTTATTCCAAAGTAAGAAAGAGCACATTTTTTTTATCCGATAAGATAATTTTAAGTATGGTTTGAACATAATCAGAAGAAAACGCAGCACATTTTTGGATATTTTATTATAACTAAATAGTTTAGTTCGGAATTTTGAGTTTAAAATTTATTAAGCATAAAAGAGATTTAATAAACAATTACTCTGCAGAGAAAAAAAAATATGTTTGCTACTCCAACTAAGTAATTTTATATATTTTCTTCAAAAACAAGTAATACGAGATATAGCTCAAGTGACCAATTCTGCAGAACTTCTATTAATTTGGGTTTTTAACAGGTTCTTTAATATAATTTATGCCTATTACATTTTATTAATACATTCAGGTAGGTACATCTAGAGTAGAAAAAATATTTACTTTATTTTCCTAGAAAGTTAATGTTTTAGATGTGCTTGAATTATATTAAAGAACCTGTTAAAAACCCTAATTTAAAGAAGTTCTGCAGTATTGGTCATTTGAGCTATATATGGTTTTGCTTGTTTTTGAAGAAAATATAATAAATAATTTTGTTGGAGTGCCAAAACAATTTTTTTTTATATTGTGTGCAAGGTAATTATTATTATTATTTTTTAATATGTTTGTTTGATTTTAAATGCAAAATCCTAAACTAAATTATTTTTTGACAAATAGTTAACATTTTGGTTCTGCCTGTTGCCAAGAGTTTTAATTTTTACCTCTTGGTTAAATCTAACCCATTGTTAAGTCCATTGCTAACATTAACAACGCGATCATCACTCGGCTGTAAATGTTGCATCTAATCGTGCATAACTGGCTGTCTGAGAACTACCTAGACAATAAATATGTGATAGTTGTCAGCTGTTAGTGATTTTAAATTAAACTTCGTTAAATAGTCCTTCCAGTCAGTTATTCGAAGAATGCATTTTTGATCCTTTTATCAAAGCTGCGTACTGAAAGTGTCTATGATGAAAAACATTTTTCCATTTTCTAACAAATGGTTAAATTAACAAAACAAAAAAGAACTAAAATTCTTACGATGATTAAATTTGGAACTAGGGTGTGTACCCAAAACAAAGTACTTACATTTCTTAATAAAATTTATAAGGATAATAATTTGGTAGAAAAAAATATTTTTTTCTGACGAGGCAACTTTTCTTGTTATGTTATAAGGTCCAGATTTAACAATCCGAAATAACTTTTTTGGGGCTGTGGAAAAGAAAAATGGACGAAAGAAAGCTAGTGAATTTAACGAACAAAATCGTCAAGGAATACAATTTATACCTACCGAAAATATTAAAATGTCCAAAAAAAAATTATCATCTTGACTATTGTCAAGCAGCAAACGGTGCTAAATTTGAGAATTTAATTTAGTTATTGTTTTAGTTTACATTGATATAAAATTTGACATTTTAAAATTATAATTATTTTTATGTCCTGTCCATTAATATTAAATTCGTTCAATGTAAATTGTATTTACCAAATAAGCAAACTCTTTTGTTAGGTGATATTCTTTCATATGTTTTACGTTTGGGTATACATTATTTTTAAAAAACTCTATCCGCAGACATACTGTATATATGCCCAGTTCTTGTTTGTTCAAATTTGTTGTGAAAGTTAACTTTTATTATTGTAGATTGGTAATAAAAATAACATTAAAAAAATTTTAAAGTAAAGTCCTCTATAGAATATTGTTGCTAGAATTACATTTTATGTTAATACATGAATAATATACACAGCAATAAAGATAATTTTACCTTTGAAACTTTTACTCAAAATTAAATTTATTATGCTTACAATGAACTAACTGTGCTCATAAACCCTAAACTATCTCTAAATTTAGGAAGCGCTTTGTTCTGTTTTAATGCCTCATTAGTATATAATTTTCTACACCCCATAGTTACAAAACTTTTACAGAAAACCTTAAAGCATTATTTCCCGCCCTCACACTAAAACGGCTAAAAGGTCATTAAGGCCCTATTCGTCTTTTATATAAATGTGCCAAGATGTTAAGAAAATAAGATAGGGACTACGCAAGATACGCGTCTAAAAAATGTTAGGAAATTTGTTTTTTGTGATGATACACACAGTGTATTCTTAAAGTGGTGAATAATTGTGTTAAAAATTTAAGAAATTATCCTTGGAAAAAACGCTTGAATTTATAAAGTTTTTTAACGCATTTTTTTTACATAGAATTGATTTACAGGGTGTCCCAAATCTATTTATACACTAAATATGTCAGCTCCTGTACATGAAATAGAAAAAATTTAAAATAAAAAAATTGTGTTTGGTAATTTTATTAACAGTATTGGTAGATTTAGTTAGGTTTAAAGTGAGTGGGTATAACACCCTTTCACCACGACCGCTCGGTCTATTGTATTGGTAAATATACAGGATGTTTCAAAAACGATTTTTTTTTGTTTTTTAATCGTTCTGTATATTTTGCGTAATTTTTTTTTACATTTAATTTACATTAAAAATGTTTCATAAAACCCTACGTCAAGTACTGCTGGTTTTTTAAAATGATTAAAAATAACTATCTAATAAAGGAACTAAAAAAAATATTTTTTAAAAAAAAAAACGGCCAGCAGATTTAACATGTACAATAGAATTTTGTTTAATTGTTTTTTTTCTTTAATCGTTGTTACTTTTTTCATGAGTTAAAACAGATAATTCTACAATTTAGGTCGTTATCTCAAAAACCAGCAATAATTGACGTGTAGTGTAATATTTCCCTTTTTTAATGTAGAATTAAATGAAAATCAAAATTTGGAAAAAAAGGGGCCACAATTATGCATGCATGGTGATCTCCCAAACCCTAAAAAATCGAAGTTGGTTAAATTATGGCAAAATTTAAAGTTTGTGTAACTAACCATGTCCAGTTATAAGTTGCAAAATTCTGAGTACTTTTGGGGATATCCCAAAA
>JAHBCN010016132.1:0-19859 GCA_019359885.1 Listronotus oregonensis
CTGGTTTCTTTTTTTAAAAAACAAATTCAACAAAGGGAAAATTTTTTTAAAAGGTCTATTTAATCATTATGCAAAAAAAATTTTTTTAAAGTTTATTTTGGACTAAATATTTGAAAATTTTTTTACTATTTTATTTTGATAAAAATTTAAAATTTGTGAAATATATGTAAAATAAAAGAAAAAAAAAATTTTAAAAAAAATTTTTTTTTGTTACATAAGTACCCCAATTTTTAATGGGTCTTTTTAAACCCCCAAAATTATTTGATCTTCCCGGGGGGGGTTTTTGGCCCTTTTTTAAATTATTTTTTTAAAATTCCCTTTTGGTTTATTGAATTAAAATCACCCAAAATTCAAAATTTTTTTATTTTTTTTCTAAAAAATTTTTAATAAAATTTTTGTATATAATTTTTAAAAAAAAAACATTATCCTTTTGAAAGAATTACAAGCACAAGATAACATTTCTATTCTATGTGCTTGTAATTTTTAATAAAATTGGGGTAATTTTTAAATTTTTTAAAAAATTATATACATATTATTTTAAACCTTTTTTTTAGATAAATACAATAATAGAAAATAATTTTAGATATTCTGAGGGGGGGTTTTTAAAAAAAAACCGAAATGTCAATTAACCCTTTTTTTTTTTTTAAAAAATGACGGGAAAAAACCAAAAAATAAAAAAAAAGTTTAATTTTAAAAACGGTCAAAAAACAAAACCAATTTGATCTTACCTGTTATGCGGAACACGTTTTTTGATCCAAATGTCAAAAAATACTTTTTATTTTATCAATGAATCTTGAATATTTATGAGTCCACAACATATAGTAACAACATGATTGTTAAAGGAATCAGCTTTGAAGGGAAAATAATGCATGAGGTTTAAAAAATTTGTATTTTTTAAACGACGAATAACTCTTTCTATAGGGTTCGAGACTCGCTATACATTTGGTTTGGCACCTCTTTTTTCGACATCTTACTGTCAGAATTTACAGGGGAGGTCGCACTAAAACACACTTTTCCACAAAGCTTGTCTATTTTTTTTAAAACCCTGTCTGCCATTACTACTGTTCCAGGTTTTAAAATACCAGATATCCACAGGTCTCAACAATAGTTTGACCAGTAGTTCTCCCTCCATCCCCTTTTTGAAATAAAATTAATAACCCCCTCTGGTGTAGATGAAATCAAATTTTTGGGGGTATTTGTTTTTTTTTACCCGACCATGTCAATGCTTGTTTCACTGAATCTAGGGGTTTAAATTTAAATTTTTAAACAATCTATTATGCTTTCTATTTTTTCATATCTCCCCCGAAGGTTTTTTGGGAAATCGATTTTTTAATTTTTTTTTTTTTGGACTGGGGCCCAAAAGGGAAAAAGCTCCTTCAAAAGGGTTTTTAAAAAGGGGCCCATTTTAAAAGATTCAGAAAGTACTCTCGCTCACACCAAAATCATCAGCTAGTTGGCAAATGTATGCGCAGCCCCAATTTTTTTTTAATGTTACATATATTTTGGGGGGGGACCTACCGCGCGTCCCCGGGTTTGGCGGAGGGGGGTCGGCCAGGTCTCTAAAAGGGAAAGGGGGTATGGCGACATAAGGGGTGAGAGAAGATAAAATTCAAAAAAACCTTTTTGGGCGCTGGGGAAACCCCAGTGCTCACATCGGGTGATACCTGGTCCCCATCTTCCCCTCCTTTTTTAAAACCCTTGTCTTGGGGGACAAGCTTTAATCCTATCGGCCCCCTTGGCCAACTCTTTTTTTCCCAAACCCCTACGCCTTTGGGGTTTTTCCCAAAAGGGTAGGGCACCTTTTTCCCCCCTACTTCTTTTCTTCTTCTACAACCCAATCCCAAGGTGGTGAGGACATCCGTGCCGAAGGGATGCGGGGACATGGGAGATGTGTTTTTAACGACCCCCCCAAAATCCTGGCGCCCTTCTGGAGTAAATACCTTTTTCCCCCCGCGGCTCTGCTGGGATGGACCCCCTTTTTCCCCCCCACTGTGGGAATCATATGGATTAAAAAAAAAAAAAAACAATCCTACTCAGATGGAGGTGGAGGAAGGTCAAAAGGGCCCAAACCTCCCCCACGCCTGGGGAAAACCCCCTGGACTTAAACCCCCGGGAAACCCTGCAGCTAAAAAAACCCAGAAAAAGGGGGAACCTCGAGCGCAGGTGTCGGGGCACAGCGCCGGAAACTTAAATTTAGGGGGCCCAAAAAAGAGGTGAAACCTATTAAAACCCGGGGAAACCCAGGGCAAATGGGAAAAACCCAAAAACCAATCTGGGGGGTGAGAAACCTTCAGGCAGCAAAAAAAGTCGGGGGGAACCCCAACCCAAGGCAAGGCAAAGGGGGGTGCTCCGCAATCAGCACCCCTCACCCTGTGCGAGAAAAACCCCAAAAAGGCCGGTCTGAGCATTTCAGGTAAACCCAGTAAAACCCCGGGGCAACCTTCAAACAGGCTCTTCAGGCCAAAAAAACAGTCTCTTGAAATCGCCCCGGAACAGCCCCAAACCCGATTCAGATGGCGAGGGGTCGGGGGAAACTTCAAGTTCCAGCGGGGAAGGGGGCCCCAGTTTGCGGGTACCCCGCAGGCTGGGGTATTTTTTTTTAACCTCGTAAACGATCACCCCCGGACGGCAAAAGGACAAAGTTCCAAAAATTCAACCCGGGGGGGGGGCGACCCTTAGGGGAAGAAGGGTTTGTCAAAAACCCCCGGGTTTTGAATTTTCCCCCCGGAACTCCTTGATGACAAGGAGCCGGGTAAAATCCCCCAAAAATCTGGGGGGCCCCAAAAAAAGGATCTCAACACAGGTGACTGGAGGCTCATCACAGCCGTAGTGAGGGAAAAAGGGCATCACCCTTGTACTTGCTATGGAGAACACGCCCGGGGAAAGGGGTTGGGAAAAGGGGCTACCAAGCCTTTCTGGGCCCCAAACCCAATCACCTTCAGAGTGACTAAAAAACCCCAAAAAAAAGGGGTCTGGGAACTGCGGGTGCTTCAACAAACCCGAAAATAAAAAGGGCAGCCACGGCTGTCCTATGCAAAATCCTATCTCGTGGAGACGCGGACCCTAGCCCTATAAAAAAACCTTGGTTTTTTAAAAAAAGGAAAAAGTTGGGGCGGGGGAACCCGGGGGGTAAAATTTAAAATAGGGCTAACTCGGGGAATGTCAGATCCCCATATTTATTAAGAAGGAATTACATGCCTTAAAACTGACTGAATTCTGTTCTAGGGACCAGGCGGCGGTAAGGTGAAATACATCATGGAAGGTGTATGGACTGAAGCCCCCCTCCCAACCTATCTTCCTTTGATGCAATGATCCCCCCCCACCCGGGGGAACCCCCCAGTTGGAGCAATTCGGGGGCGCTCTAACCTACAGCTCTTTTGGGATGGATGAAGCACACCCCCTTTTTTTGGGGGGAAGCAGTGATATCAAAAAAAGGGACCCCCTTTTTTAATTTTATTATTTCTGAAAATTTGGGAGATATTAAATAGGGGGAATGAACCTATTTTTTTGTGACTAGAGCCCGTAAAGAGGTAATCGACGTTACTTTGGCATTCCGCGTATACGATCCCAGGAAACTGGTGGTATGATCTGAGGAACCGTCGCTGTCTGATCAAGGAATTTTTCCCCTGGGACTCTGCATTTCGGGGGCCCCAAAGGGGGGAAGACCTCCCCCGGGAACGGACGGGGAGAAATAAAAAGGTTTGACCATCAACTGCAGTAACAAAAAAACCCAAACGGGGGAATACTACTGACATAGAGCTTGCTTCCGGAACTACGGGGAGGCTATTCAAACTCTTATCAAAAAATGTCCTCTAGTAAAGAAAACCCCGGGGGAAAAAAAAGTCTACCTGGGGGAAAAAACTTTCTGGAGCTAAAAAAAAACCCGCAGACTGTTCAACAGAGCAAAGAAAACAGGTGAGGGGATGAATATCAATCTGCCCCCCGGAATACAATAAAAGGGGGGTCCGTAAGGCTAAACTGGATTCATGGAGGAAATATCCGGGAGGTTGAAAATACCAGCATGGCAGCCCCCCCAAAAAAAAATCCTGTCTAAACCCCCGGTCAATTTTTGGCACTCAAAAAAAACCGGGGGGGAAAACCCTACTCAAAACTGGCAGGGAAATTTTGGGGTTTTTTTCCCCAAAACATCTACCAGGATCAAGAGAAACTAAACTTAAGGACCTACCCAGTCGTAAATTTTTCCCCGAATAGGGGGCCCCCAAAAAAACGCTGGGAAGAAAAAAAGGAAGTAAAAACCCCTACAAAAAAATCGAGTGGGCAATTGAATCATTTGAAGCCAAAAAAGCACCCGGGACCTGATGGGATAATCCCAGCCTAAAAGGGGGGAAAGCAAACCCAGTTCCACTGCTTTGTAAACTCTTCCGTAAAAGCCTACAGAGTTTTTCCCCCTTGCATGGAAGAGACTAAAATGGTCTTCATTCCAAACCCGGGGGGGACTGCTCCCAAAAAAAGGGACTTAGACCAATTACATTGTCGTTTTTTATGAAAAAAACGGGGGAAAAAAACTGATCGACAGGTATGTCAGGAAAACTTTTGACAGGGGGCCACCCCAAAAAAAACCCAAAACATGCCTATCAGTCAAAAAAAACAGGGGAAAACTGCTCATCATCAACTGGTGACCGATTAGAACTCGCACTGAACAACAAGGAAATCGCATTTTGCATTTGGGGACATTGAGGAGTTTTTTATCGGCCTCCTTCAACTCAAGGGCCCCCCGGGGGTCTTGCCAGACATAATGTTAACGACACCATTTGTGGGTTGGATAAAACATGTTACTTGGCGACGAGCCAAGCAACTTTTTCAGCGAAACAATGGAGGTGTCAGTGGTCGGGGGGGCCCCCAGGGGGGGGTTCTATCCCCACTACTGTGGATATGGTTTTTGAGAACTCCGGGGGAACTGAATAATAATGGCTTCTATACCCAGGGGTAGGGATGACATCACTATACTTGTCGTGGGGGGATAACAAAACAACCTCGGGGCTTAGAAAGGGCACTGAGAATTTTGGAGGGATGGGGCAACAAGGAAAACCACTGTTAATCCTAGCAAAAAAACGCTAAACCCTTCACTAGACGAAGGAAGGTGGATGATTTAAAATCTCCCACTTCTTCCTACCAAACCCCCGGCTATGCAGGGGTAAAGTATTGGATTAACTCTGGATTCTAATCCTGGGGAACCACATACGAATGTGATTAATAAGGGGAAAAAAGGCTCTAATGGCTACCAAAAAAACTGTGGGGGGGAAAAATTGGGGGTTTCAGCCACGCATAGTACACTGGGGTTTTTCACTGCTGTTAAGACCCATGATAACCCAGGTTCAACTATCTGGTGGAAAAAAAAAGAACAGAGAAAAGCAGAGCTGGGTTTCCCCAAACCCAAAGACCTTTTTTTTCTCGTATAACGGGGGCTATTAAAAAAAATCCAACTGCAGCCATAAACCTACTAAAGGCCCCCCCCCCCTTGGTATAATTTTTAAGGCGGGGGAGGGGTTTGGGGCATACAGGCTGGGGGAAAAAAAGGGGGCTGGTGCCTGGGCCTGCCCTGGGCACACCGAATAACGAGCAGATCACAAACCCAATATTTGAGATGGGGGTGATACAATGCCAAACAATAAATACACACAGACCATACAAAACCCAGCTTACCTGGGGCGGTAGTGAAACGATCTCCTGGTCAGTCTCGGAAGTTGGTTTTTGGTTTTTGATGGATCCCCAAAAATGCAATGGAGCCCGGCGCAGGAATTGGTATGACCCCCCGGTTCAATGCTTATGCTTCCCCGGGGGAAAAAAGCCACTGTTTTCCCCCCGGAAATATATGCCATTGAACTTTTTCGGAGAGAAGGGGGGAGGAGAAAAAAGGGGGGGGGGGAATATCTTCTCTGATATCAACGGCCATAAAAACGGGGGCCCAACAAGTCAACCAAGGTTGGTTTGGAACTGTCTGCAATGCCCCCTAAACCCCGGCTAACCCACAAAGTTACACTTTCCTGGGTGCCAGGACACAGGGGGAATACAGGGGGGGGAAAAAGCAGACCCTGGCCAGGCGAGGGTCCGCAGCAATGTTTTTTGGGTCCTGAACCTTTTTTTACCAAAAAAAATCGGTTCTTTCATGACTGTGGATTCAAAAACAACATCAGTCATACTGGAACCAATTCCAAGGCAAAATCACAGTAAATCAAGGGGCTTCCCCCCCCAAAACATTGACAAGTGAACTATAAAAATAAATAGGGGAAACAGATTAGGATAGGACAAAGGGTTAAAAAAGGACACTGCACCCTAAGAAAACATATGCCCCATGGGCATCTATAAAAAAAACCCCCCTTTCAGACTATGGAGAAGAGGGAGGGAAACCCTCACATCATATATGAGTGCCCTGCACTTACATACTGGAGAAAAAACCAAAAACCCCATGGTGGGGGGCTAACCACCCGGAGGGGGGGGAAAACCCCCAAAAAACAGTGGGGGGGCTACACCCTAAGGTGACAAACCTTTTTAAATGAAAAAAAAAAAAAGAGAACAACAAACCCTGTAGGCTGGTGTCGAGGCGGGCAAAACCTCAACTTTTGTATTTACTTTTCAATCAATCAATCAATCAATTATGCTTTTTCTTTTGCATATCTACCCCGAAGGCTTTTGGAAGTCGATTTTTAATTTTTTTTGGACGGGGGGCCAAAAGGGAAAAGCCCCCTTTATAAGAGGGCTTATTAAAGGGACCCATTTTTTTAAAGTTTTGAGTAAGGGCTCTCGCTCACACCAAAATCATCGCTAGTTCGGCAAATGTATGCCCCGCCCCAATTTTTTTTAAAATTTTCTTTATATCGATTTCTTAAGTTTTTTGATCCTCAATGTCTGACAGTACCCCAAAATTTATTCTTTAAAAAAACCAAGATATCTTTGGGTTTTTAAAATTGATATTCCAATCGTTAATTCGTTGAAGATCTGCAATTTTTTTAGATTTTCCCAAGCTTCTTCATTACTGAAGATGGGCAAATTCCGCCCTGAATGTTTTTTTGTTGGGGCGATGACATTGTTTCAGGGAAAAATACACCCTGGGGAAAAAAAAGTCTTCGGGGTAAGGCGGGGGAATTTTCCCCGGGGTTTTTTCAGGGGAACATGACTGATGAGTCACTTCTTTGAATTTTTTACATATTTACTAGGGGAATGTTTTGCAGTTATTCAATATTTTTTAAATTTTTTTAAAAATTTTAAATGTTCAAATGTGCTTGGGGAATCTTCACAAACTTCAAATTTTGCTTTTTCTTGGCCTGTCTCCTAACACCAACAGTTTCAGCAGTTAATGCAAGATTTAAATGTGGTATTACATTTCTCTTCATCTTTTTTTAACCACCTTTTTTTTCCCCCATATAGTTTTCCATGTCAGAAGGCAACTGTAAAAAAAAATAAGTATTTAAACATATTTTTACCTTTTTTCTGACGATTATTATTGAAATTTTTTTAGGTATGTATATGTTCAAAAACTTGAAATACCTATTTGATTTGTAGATGAGAAATGAACTCAAAAACTCTGCTCGTATTACTGTCATAAAACTGATAAAGAATACACATCAAAGGATCTTCACAAACAAACAAACAGATGTTGAAGATAATTTTTAGGATCAAAACCCCCCCCTTGAAGCCATAGTTTCCCCAAAGCCTTATCAGATGGAACTTAACAAAAGTTTTTCCAGGCATATTAATAGACGTTTTTTTTCAATGAGTAATTATTCCCCCCGGAAAAATTTCCTTTTTTAGACACAACCCAAAAATCCAATACAAATCACACAGAACAAGACCAACGAAAAAATGAAAAAAAATTTCAAAAGCGAGGTTATAAAACCCCCCCAGTTCAATGCGTACATCTAGTGTACATCCCCTTTTTTCATTGTACCAATGCCAAAAATTGTTCTAGGCTATTTGGCAACGCAGACATTTTTCCTATAAATGACGTCATTTATAAGTAACCAACGAAACTTTTTGGGGGCCCTTTTAAATTTTTAAGTTTTTAAAACGAAAATCGGAAAAAAACGAATTAAAGAAAAACGAAGAGTAGGTTTGAAAAAACGGTCTATAATAGTGAAAAAGACATCTTTAAAAAAAAAAAGTGCAAGGCCCCCATTATAATTTATAAAAATTAAGTGGAAAAAAAAAAATTTAAATTTTTTTTAAAAGGGAAAATTTTAAAAAAAAAAGTTAAAATTAAATGCATCGTATCATTTTTAAGGGCAGTAAAAGGGTATTTGGAAAAAGCTTAGGATATAAAAAAAAAAAAAAATTTTTTTTTTTGTTTGAAGGGTTTTTTTGGAATATAAAGGTATGAATTTTCTTATTTTTTTTTGCGTTTTTTAATAGGCCTTTCATCACAATTTTTTTGTGCGCATGCGTCCCTATCAGCCATCTTTTTTGTATTGTTTTTTTTTAAAAAAGATGTTAAAGGGGTGTAAAAAAACATAATTAAAAAAAAAAACAAAAAAAAAAGTTATTAAAGGAACGAAATACGAAAATAAAGAAAAAATGCCTTAATTAGCAAATAGGTTTTTAATCGATTATTATAATGATATCAGTAGAAAAGGAACGAAGAAGGGTGTTGTTTTGGGTATGTAAGAGTGGTAATGCTATAAATCATTTAAATACAATCAATTTAATCAATATTACAATTGTATACATGTGGTAGGCCCCAATTGAATAAAATTATAATACTTTTGTATAGTAAAGAAGTAATGATGCCAACCCCTCAATCATCACCCCTTTTTTCCCTTTTTTTAAAATCGCCCCAGACATTTAAGCTCCCTTTTTTAATTGGGACAATTATGGGCTTTAACTGAATTAAAAATTTAAATTGAAGCACCATCAACGTTTTTTGTCGTAAATGGTTTAATTCGGGAGATAATACGCCCCAGCCATTGTCTATCAAAACAGTGAAACTTTTGAATTGCCGCTATTTCAAGATGGGACTGCGCCCCCCTTTCTCATGATGAAAGGCCTATACAAATGCTAGTCCTATAATTTTAAGTGAGGCTACTGACAAAATTTGGTTTCTGCCCTTTTAAAAGATTTTTTTATTTTAAATAAATTTTTTTACAAAACAACAATGTTAAGTACAAAAGCATTTTTTTTTTTATTGAACAATATTTGACTTTTTTATACTCCTATCTTATTGTATTTTTTTTTAAAAAAAAATAAGATATTTCCCAACACTTGGGAAAAGAAAATCATATGTGTTTTTTGAAACCCCTTTTACATGGAAAAAGGTGAACGTTGGGAAAAAAATTTTAAATTTTTTTGAAAAAAAAAAAAGGGTTTTAAAAATTTAAAAAAAAAGGGTGCTGGGTTTTTTTTTTACCTGGGAGTTACCCATTTCAAAATTTTAAATTTTTTTTATAACAGTTTGTATACATTTTTTTTCCCCCAGCAGTCCTTCTGACCAGAATAAGTTGTCTTCATACTTTTGTTTAAAAAAAACAAATACTTACTATGTCACAAAACAAAATTGAAAATTTGGCAAAAACCCCCAGGTTTTTTGGGGATTTTTTAAAATTTTTGTTAGGTAACGCTGTTCTCTGTTTCAGTCACCACTTATAACTTTTGTAGTAAAAATTTCTAAACCTATTAATTACGGTAATCGATTAAGGGTTTAAAATTTGGGTTTTTTTAATTTTCTTTAAAAAATTAAACATTTATATCAAAAAAAATAAATAATGTAAAAAAAAAGTTAAAAAAATAAATTTTTATTAAAAATCTCGACCTCTTAGAGTACTAAGATAAAAAAATTAATAAAGCTTTTTTAATCAAGTTTTTTCTGATCTTTTGTATAAATAAATGTTTTTTTTTTATTTACATACAGATCAGTTAAAAATTTTCCAAGTAAAAAAAAACTTTTTTAAATTTTTAGATCTTAGTTTTTTTTAGGGGCCTAGATTTTTAGAGGGGAAAAACCCGAACCTTATTTTTCATAAATATTTTGTGTATGATTTATTCCTTTTTTCTGGGTTCTAAATTCTAAGAAATTACAAACCTAAAACTCAGGTTCAATCAAATTGTAAATTTTTAAAAGAAAAACCCCTAAATATACGGTATTATTACACCCCTTTGCTTCAGGGCGATTCAAAAAAATGTGATTTTCATTTTTTTTTTTTTTTTCTTTGTCAAAACCTTCCTCCATTGCAAACTTTAGGTTTCCCCCTTGGGGAAAGTGCTTCATAATTTTGATGAGTCATTTAATAAGGGAATTAATGAGTGAGTCAGTCAAAAAAAAAAATGGGCGATTTTCAACATTGAATATCTCAGAAACCACTTAATATAACTTTTAAAAATTTTTTTTCATATTTTTTAAAAATTTTATATAAATTTACATACAAAATCAAACTTTATGGGGGGACAATAGCAAATGTATGATGGGAAAAAAACCCTAAAACATTTTGTGTAATATACAAATCTACGTCGGGGCCCGGGAAATTGGCATTGCGGTTTTTTTTTTGTATAGTCTAAATTTTTTTAATTTGGGGAAACGAAACCCCAAAAAAAACCATCATTTCTCAATTTTAATGTGGAAAGACAACTTAAAATTTTTTTAATTTAAAAAAAACCTTGTTGAATTTCCGGGGAAAAAAAATTTTAAATTTTAAAAATTTTTTTTTTATTATTTTCGCAAAGGATGGAATTTAATCAAAATTAAAAAAAGCACAGAGCTAAACCCAAATAAATTTTTGAGCCAGCTGTTCTTTATCTTGGGTAAATGTTCGCAAAGAAGAATATAGAATAGTAGAGATGATACTGTTTTTTTTCATTTTAAAAAAATTTTTTTTTTGAAAGGGGGTTTTTTTAAAAAAATTTAAAAACGATAACAAAACAAGAGAAAATAGAAAGGGGAAAAAGAAAACCCCCCAAATTTCCCCTAAATTTTATTTAAGAAAAAACTTTTTGTTTTCAATTGGGTCGCTTAGTCTGTCTCGTTTTTGTAAAAGTTTTAAAAATATTAAAACACTAATGTAAAAAAGAACAAGTATTCTATCCAAAAAAATTGTCCTCAAGAGATCAAAAAATTTGACTAAATTTTTTTTTTACTTGGCAAGTTTTTTTTGATTGCCACCCCCTTTTTTTAAATAGGGTTTTAAAAAATTGGGGAGACTATGATGAGCCCCCAATTGTTCAAAAAAAAGGGGGAAAAAATAAAAAAAACACGACAAATTAATGAACCCGTGCAGGTTGGTTCACGCCGCAAAAATGTAGGTGTGGGGCAAACACCCGCAGCTCAGGGTAAAGGAAAAATGAGTCCTTGGCGCCACAAGTTTTTTTTCGGACTACAAACTGGGGAAAAACCCCCCCATCTTATAGGAGCTTGCGGGCGATTACCAAATGCTCAACAAAAAAAATTGAATTGAAAAACAAAAAAAAAAAAAAAAAAAGGGGAAAAAGAAAAAAACAAAAATATAATAAATTATTCTGGTTTAATTTGTGAGTCAAATAAAAACCCAAAATTTTTAATATAAAACAATTTACACTATTAAAAAAAAAAATTTAAATTATAAAAATTTCAAAAAAAAAAACGATAGTCGGGGTTTGGGCTTAAAAAAAAAAAGTTGCCTGATACTGATTGAAGGATGAAGTGATGTCGAACAGAGGTTGAAAAGACTTGAAAAAAGTCTGGACAAGAGTCTTAAAAAAGAAAAAAAGAGTTTTGGGGAAAATTTTTTAAATGAAGTTTTTAAAAAATCTTCAAAAAAAGTAAAAGAGTTTTGGGAAAAAGGTTTTTTAAAGGGAAAGTTTTTTAAAAAAATCTTAAAAATAAAAAAAATTTTGGGGAAAAAATTCGAAAATAGGTCTTGAAAAAGCGTCTTCACAAAAAGTAAAAAAAGTCTTGGAAAAAAAATTTGTAAAAAGGCTGTAAAAAGGCCCCAAACAACGGTAGGCATTAAAATTTAAAACAAAAAAAAAGTTTAAAAATTTATTACAAAAAAATAACAAATGGCTAAAGGGGAAAAAATTTTTCCCAAAATTTTAAAAAAAAAACAAATAAAAAAATTGGCTAAAGGGCCCTTTTAAGAAAATTTAAAAAAAAACCCCAAAATAAAAAAATTTTAAAAAAAACCTAAGAAGGACTTTTTTAAAAATAAGTCCCAAAAAACGGAATCAAATAAATTAAATTAACCCCCCGAAAATACTAAACAAACAGGTTATTTGTGCTAACATTGGAAAAAATAAAAAAAATTTAAAAAATTTTTTTTCCAAATTTTTAAAAATATTAAAAATAAAAAATTTCTTTTCCCCAAAACTGATTAGGGAAAAAAAAAATTTTATTATTGATTTTTTAAAAAACCCCGGGAAAATTTTTAAAAAAAAAACTCTTTAATTAAAAAAAGATCTTAATTTATGACTATATTATATTAAAAAAAATTTTAATTAAGGATATGCCCTTTTAATTTTTTTTTTTAATTTAAATTTTTCAAAAAAATTAAAACTGTCAACAAGAAAAACAAGTAAAAAAAATTTTCCCAAATTTAAAAGAAAACAATATCGATCATATCGATATTCGATAAAAAAATACATCCCACTTAATAAAAAGGCATGATAAAAAATATCAATCAAATCATAAAACTTTAAAATTTTTTCCCCAAAAATTTAAATAAAAAAATTTAGTCAAAAAAAAAAAAATTTTTCTAAGCCAGAATAAAACTAGCAATACAGAAAATACCCAAGAATTAAAATTTATTAGTACAAATGAAAAAAAAAAAAAATTAAATAATATATCATCAATTAATTACCCAAGAAAAAAAAAACAAAACACCCTTTTTAACAAAAAATTTTTTTAAAAGAAAAGAAAAATTTAAAAAATGAAGCCATCTAAAAATTAAAAAATTTCAGGCACTTTTTCTTTTTTTGACCTATTTTACCAACTACAATCTATTTTGGATAATTATAGAAATTTAAAAAAGGCCCCGGGGGTTCAAATTACAAAATTTTTAAAAAATTTTAAAAAATAAAATATTTATGATCATATACGGCTTAAAAAGGGTTTTTTTTATAAGATCTCCACATTTCGGGGATTAGGGGGAAACTTACGTCAAATCGAAAAAAATTATCCAAAGCAAATTTTTTGGGGATCCCCTTTTAAACTTTCCCCGGGAAATTTTACCATAATTATTTAATCAAAGGAATTTTTAACGCCTAACCAAAAGTACTCGATTCCATGTTCTCTTTGGGGATTTGGTTACATCACCGGGATGTAATCAAATCACCTATCAATCGTCTAACCAACTACCAGACGCACAACAGATAAATTTAAAAACTTTTGGTTTTAGGTGGAAAAATAAATATCTTCTACCCAAAAAAATTTAAATGGTATAATGGTTTTTAAAAGGAAAAAAAAACCCCCCCTACGTTTGGAAAAATTCCCCCCTAATTAAGTTCACCCCAAAGGGGTTTTAAAAAATTAAAGTCGCCCCTTTAAAAAAGGCATGATAATATTAATATAAAAAAAATCAAAAAACATTAAAACTTTCCAAAAATTTAACATATTAAAAAATTTTCCGTAAAAAAAAAAAATTCTTCAAACCCCGCATAGTACCAACCCGCAATACAGAAAATATTCAAGAATCAAAAAATTTTTTAAATAGAAAAAAAAAATTTAAAAAAAAAATTAAACAATATATCATAATTAATTACCCAAGAAAAAAAAAAAACACCCTTTTTTAAAATAAAATGCTTACTTAAAAGAAGAATGAAACAATGAAGCTACATCTAAAAAATTAAAAAAATTTAAAAGGGTAATAAAAAAATCAAACTGTTACATGATCTGTATGTATTAATAAATATTTCTTTTTTTTAAAAATTTGGGGTAGAAACTTTGCCCTTTTTTTTCTAAGTGTTTTTAAAAGGGTTCCCCCTTTTTTTTCGTTTTTAAAAAATGGAACCCAAATTCTGTCCGCATTTTAAATTGGGGGACTATTATAACCTAAAAAAAAGATTGCAACCTTCTAAAATATAACCCCAAATTTTAAAAAAATTCCCCACTGTTTCAGGGTGTTTTGCGTTAAAATGTTCTGTGTTTAGAATGTTTCCATAACTTGTGTTCTTAAAGTTATTTCTACCAAATTTTAATTTTTTTCTTTTAAAATGCTCCAGTCAGTCAGTCAGTAGTGAAAAGGGTGTTTTTTTAAAATTTAAATATCTTAAAAACCCCCTTAACATACCTTTTCAATTTTTTTGGTTTTAGAAAAAACTTTATGTGGAACGACAACGAAGTTAAATTTAGGAAAAAAAAACCCCGAAACCCCGTGTAAAAAAAAAAGGCGTGCGTCGGGGAAATTTAGCCTACCCCCTATTGGGGTATAGATTCACAGGCCCCCATTTAATCTACGTGGAACGTCAGAAGCGGTTTGGCTTTCCGGGGGTTTTTAGGTCGCTGATTACGATGGGGGGTCGGTTAACCTTTCATCACGTCGGTTCAAGGTCATTTGAAGATCAAGTGAAAAAAAACCCTCAAAAAAACCCGGAAAAATTATGGGATACGTTTTAGATGCTTTAAAACCAACCGGCGTTTATTTACATCTATCCTAGAGCCCCCCCGGATCATTTCAAGGATGTTGAAATTTTTTGGAAAAAAATGAAAATAGATTCAAAAAATAAAAAAAAAATTTACCCATTTTTTTTCGGGGGTCGGGGAAACGGAATCGGGGCCGTTAACCCTCAATAGGGTCAGGTTAAAAATCTTTTTAAAGGTCAATTAAAAAAAAACATGAAAAAAAATCTGTAAAAATTCATACCTATAGATAGATCCAAAGTGTAAAAAAACCCCCGGGGAAAACGGATTCAGGGCCCAAAAAAATATGCTTTAAATTTTTTCCCCTTCCCCTGACCTTTTTTTTTCCTTTAAGGGGCGTTATAAAATTAACCGCCCTTTTTCATCGTAACCCAAAAAAACCCTAGTGCCTTGTTTTATTAGACCTTTTTCGGTATGCAGCATGGTTAAAAAAAAAAAATAAAAAACACGTTAAAAGGAGCATGATAAAGTGTGATTTATGTATTTTGGGGTGCTTTGGGCAAAGGCCCCCCTTTAAAATTGATTAGTAATATGTCCCTAAATGTTTTTTAAATCACTAAAGAGCTTTTTTTTTTAGCCCCTAGTGTAAACAAATTTCTTGGATAATTTATAGAAATTTTATGGCCCGACTTATAATTACACAATGTGAAAAAATTTTAATAAATAACCAATATTTATGATCATATACAAAAAAACCAATATCAAGGGGTTTTTTATACCCCAAGATTCCACTTTTCCCGGGGATTAGGGGAAGTTTTCAAAAAAAAAAATATTACCCAAAAAAAAAATTTTTTGGGTGATCCCCCATTTAATATTTGGAATTTTTTACCATAATTATTTAGTTTAAAAGGGAAATTTTAAAAACCCCTAACCTAGTACTTTTTTCCCCATTTTCTTTGGGGATTTGGTTAATATGTGATGTAACAAATCACCTAATCGTTTAACCAACACCAGACGAAAAACAGATGAATTAACATTTTTGGGTTTCCCAGGTGGCAAAAAATATTTACCCTTTTAAAAAAAAGATTTAAATAAAACAGTAAAGGCTGAAACGCAAAAATTTGGGGATGGGGGTTTTTTACAAAGGAAAAAAAAATACCCACTAGGGTTAAAAAATTGGCCAAAAAATTAATTTCCCCCCCAAAGGGGGATGATTAATTTTTAAAAGGGTCACTGTGAAGACAAAAAAAAAATTTTTTAAACCCTTTTCAAAGTGTGTCCACTTTCAAAAAAAAAAAGTCATATGTTTTTCCCAAAGGGGGGTTCCCTTATGGAATTTGACTTTTTGAACTTGATATCAACGCCTTTTCAAGGGGGGGGATATGTGGGGAACCCCTTTAAAAATTTTTAAAAAATTTAGCGAGCAACATTTTTATAAAACTTTAAGTTTGTAACAAAAATTTTAATGTAAAAGTAGTCAAAAAAAGGGAAAGCCCATAACAAATTTTTTTTGTTTTTAAAACCCGCCCACCATTCTTTATCCGTTTTAAAATTTTCCCCCAGCCCCCGAAGCCCCAACAAAAAAGGGGGGTAGACGTTTGAAAAAAAACAGAAAAGATATTAAAAGAAATGTATATGGGCTTTTTGGGAAAATGTCATATTATAATACGGCTAGGCTTTTTCAATGACTATAGGCTATTCCCCAAAACTCCCCAAATCATTAAAAATAAAAAATATGACTGATGATAGGGGGAAAGGTTTTCCCCCGGGCTTTATTGTTAAAATCAAGAAAAGGTTATTTTGGAATCTGACTAGATGAAATCTTTTATTATAATAGACTGACGGCAGGTCAGGCAATTTTAAAAAAGTACAAATATTACAACAGCAACGGGGTAAAATTTTTTTTTTTTTTGCCTTTATTAAAAAAAAAGGAAATTTAAAAAAAAAAATAGTTGTCGGTATGTAAGTAATTTATTTATTTTATTTTAAAATTTAAAAATAACTTAACTTTTTTTAAAAAAGTTTTAAAAGATTTTTTTCCCTTTTTTTAATTTAAACTAATAAATAAATAATTGTAGACTTATTATTTTAAAAATTTTTTATAGTTTCCCCTTTTAGACATTTTAGAAAAATTTTATGAGAATTTTTTAAAAAATAACAAAGCTTCGCCTAAGAAGTTTTTTTTTAATATTTATTATTTCATTAGATTGGGGTCCAAAAATTTTTTCCCTTTTAAAAAACCCAAAAAAAAATTTCCGAAATCAAACAGCTAATCAATAAAGATCTTTTAAATTTTCCTTTTTTTGCCGCATGTATTATAATATGAGGGTTTATCTAGTTATATTTTTTAAAAAAATCCCGGGGGTTTGTTTTAAAAAAAGACTAAAAAATGGCCCAAAAAAATTTAAAAACCCAAAAAATCGCATATTTAATATTTTAATGACTTGGGTAGATTGCAATACGCCAGGCAAAAAAAAAATGACGATTAAAATGACGGGTTTTTTAAAAATCGACAAAATATTTATAAAAGTAGCATTTTTTAGATAATTTTTTTAATAGATTTTACCGACAACTCGTTTTTCAAACAAAACAAGGGGTTTTTTTTTTTTAAATTAGTTTTAAAAAAAATTTTAAAAAGATATTTTAAAAATTGTGACAATTTCAAGTGTTTTTTAATTTATGTAAAACCACATATTACCTAATTTTAGTAATGCTTTTTTGGGAGTGCAAAAGTTGATGATATAAGAGAAAATGTTTTAACCCTTAAATGGTTTAAACCCCCTTTTGAAAAAAGAGCCCAGAACAATAACCCAATTAGGGTTTAAAAGTAGGTTTTTTTTTTTAAATTTTTTAAAAAATAATTATTGATTTTTAGTAACCGCAAAACTGATATTTTAGACTAATAACCAAAAAAAAAAAATATCCTTTTTTAAAAATAATTTTCCAAGTCATAATAGTCATTTTTTTTTTTTAGACACCCGGGGAAAGTTAAGACAAATAGGAGTTTAAAAAAAAAATGTTAAAAAGAAAAAAAATAAAGTAGTGCTAAATTTTTTTAACCCCCCCTAAAACGCAAAGTAAGCGTTAAACTTTTTTAAATTTTTTTACATCAAAATTTTTTTTTTTTTTAAAATTAATAATATGTAAAAAAAGATTTTAAAAGGTGTGACTATTTAAAAAAATTTTTTTTAAAATTTTTCTTCAATGCTTTTTTAAAAAAATTTTACCAGTATAGTAAAAAGATTATTTTGCAAAAAGGGGTAAAACTGAATTGACGACAAAACTGTTTAAAAAAAAAAAAAACCTTTCTTTGTTATTGAAACCTTTTCCCAAAAAAATTCCCCCCCTTTTTTTTTTTAAATTGGGGTTAATTGTAAGTAAAATTTGGGGGAGAAAAAAATTAAAAAATTTTAAATTTTTTTGAAAGCTTAAGATTTTGTTTTTAAATTTTTGAACTATAAAAAATTTTTTTAAAAGGGGTTTTAAAAAATGACTGTTTCTGTTTTAAAAAATATAAATATTAATAAATATTAAAATAAATATAACCCAACATATTACATACTAACTCGAAAATATTTCAATTTTTTTTGTCGTTCGAAATTTTAATGTTTAAAAGTTCATTTTGTTTTAACATTTTTTTTTTTTTTATTAACTTTTTTTTTAAAAGACAAGACTAAGAAGTCTATTTTTCCCCTTTGATTTTAAAAAATCCCAAAAAATCTAGCAAACATGCACTGTTAGGGTTATTATCAATTAAACAAAACAGTTCCTGAAGCGCAGAAATGTCTCCCAACAACACAAGAGACGTGCCCATGGAACTGTTATATTTATAATAAATTCTTCATGAAATTTTTTGTTTTTTTTAATTTAAAAAAGATAGAAGTGATAATATACCCAATGAATAACTGTTGTATAAAATTAAATTTTTTTCCCCCAAAAAAAGTAAAAAAAAATCTACTTACCAATTGTTTGGGGGAAAAGGGGCCCCCCGGGGCCCCAATTTTTTTCCCCTTTTTATAAAAGCCCCCGGGATGTATGAACCCCCCATGGGGATGTTTTTGCCAGGTTTTTAAAAATTTTAAACCATTTAATTTTGTTCCACAAGCTGTCCCAGCACGAAACATGCAGATTTGCATTTTGCGACATTTTTTACAAAAATAAAACCCCATAACGTCTGGGAACATAAAAAAAGGGGCCCCTTTTTTTTTTTAAAATTTTCTTGAAAAAAAAAAGTGATTGCTCAAGTCTATTTCAGGAAAATAAAACTTTTTTTAAAAGGGGGACTTTTTGGGAAAATTTTTTGGGGGAAATTTTGAATCCCCATTTTAAAAAATAATAGTAAAATTAAAATATTATTAAAATTAATGTTTTATGAACAAATTGACTGTATTCTATATAGATTATACATTTTTTTTATAAGCATTTTAAAATTAAAAAAAGGGATTTGTCAAAAGATTTACCCTTTGGGAAAGGGATGGTAGTTGACGATTTGAGACTTTTTAAAATAATTTTAATTTAATAATGAAAAATGGCAATAGGAAATTGGGAATACTAATAAATTTTAAAAATTTTTTGGGGAAAATTTTTTTCCCAAAAAATAAAAAAAAAAAAGACAAAATTTTCCCCTTTTAAAAAAAATATATTATGTTTACCCGGGGAATTTTTCAATTTTTAAAATGGAGAATAAAAGAGATTTTGATTTACCTATATTATAAAATGTAAACAAGCTTTACGATATGTATAAGAGCAATATTTATCTTGAAACCTTTAAAAATAAATAAAGGATGTTTATAAAAAATTTTGTTTGTTAAAATAGATAAAAGAATACTTTTTAAAAAAAAATTTAATAAAGCAAACAGTTTTGGAAAATTGATATTACCCGTGTTTAAAAAAAAAAATTGGGCCCCCTGTGCAATTGAAAAAAAAAAGAAAAAAATTTTAGAGGGGATTCAATAAAAGTCAAATTCAAAACTTTTTTTTAAAAATTTAAAATTTTAAATTTGGCCCCCCCCTATAACTTAATGTTTTTAAAATTCTCATTTATTTGAATTTTGAAGGGTTTCTTTTTTGGGGCCATAAAACCCTTTTTTTTCCCCCCCAAACTTTTTTTTCCATTACCACTGTTTTCTTTCATTCAAAGATTAAACCTAAATTGTTGCCTTTTTTCCTTTTTAAATTTTTTTTTTTTATATCAACATATTTTTTTAAAATATGTTGAAATGAAAAGTATACATGCATGCTGAAGATATATATTAATAATATTTAAAAACTGGAATACTTTAATTTTAAAATAGTTAATTAAGTCCTCGTGGGAAAGAAAAAAAACAATACCCTTGACCCCCGTCCCCGGGGATGAGAAGACCTG